>MU556250.1:3309134-3357861 GCA_024362625.1 Silurus asotus
AGATAGATAGATAGATAGATAGATAGATAGATAGATAGATAGATAGATAGATAGATAGATAGATAGATTTGTGGATGAGATAGATAGATAGATAGATAGAAAGATAGATAGATAGATAGATAGATAGATAGATAGATAGATAGATAGATAGATAGATAGATAGATAGATAGATTTGTGGATGAGATAGATAGATAGATAGATAGATAGATAGATAGATAGATAGATAGATAGAATAATCAAATAAATTCGCACAAATTACATTTATTAAATAAACTTTTTTCCTAATAGAAATTCTTAGAGCTGCACATGAAACGCTGAAGAATCCACAGCGCTAGCGCTAACTGCTAGCCACTTCCTGGTTCCCAACGCTAGCGCTGTGGATTCTTTAGCGTTTTCATTCATGCACAAAACAAATCGTATTTCCAGCACGGAGCGAGTGGCCACAGTGACCCGGCGTTATCTCGAGCGATTTTTTACTTTTTAGAATTTCAAGTTTTATAAGAATAATTAAAAGTGCAGAATAACAATCTTGCGGTCCGCCACTTAATATGTTCCTAAGGAAACTACGATTTGAACTACGTTCCGCACATAAAAATAGGATTGCATTAACCGAAAGCACCGTACCGAAAGATTCCGCTATGAACACGTGAACCGTTTCACTCCTAATATACAAGAAATACATTATTACATACAGAAATAATTCCTGAAATGATACAGAATGAACAGAATAGAGCAGAACTACAGTATATGTTGATTTCTACAGTAGAATCAGGAAAGTATCTCTGAGCCTTAGAGTCCTCGTGGTGTAGAGTGGAGATCAGTAGGGTGATGGTAATGAGGGGAAAATTGTATAAAAAAGCTATTTTGGGGGGAAAAAGCTGGTGGGAAAATAGTGTCATTTACACTGGGAAATGGATTCTGGGTAGGATCTAAAGTCTTTAGTGTGGCAAGTTTGGAAGAGGATTCACTAATCTAATGTAGACATAAAAACTTTTCATTAGAATCTGAGATTGGATCTGGGATCCAATGATGATAATTAATATTAATACTAATAGCTTTAGGAAATAATCAATGACTTGCACAAATGCACCCCCTGCTGTTGAACCATTGAACTATCCTTTATATGAGAATAAACAGGAAGCTCGTGAGATCCTGTAGAATGGGAAAGTGAACTGACCTGGTGGTATGAAGAGAGTTCCCCGTAACCTTCCCTCATTTACAGGAACCCTCTTCACTCCATCAGCCATAAACCGGCGCTCATTAGTCTCTTGACTGAGGATCTGGCCGTCTCTGTGGGCCTCAATGTGGACGAGAACGGGGCTAGAGGCATCTTTCTTGAGCAGCTTCTTGTGAGGACTTTCTGGCATCATGGACCAGAACAAGCCCATGGGCTCCACACCTGTGTAGGATCCACCCCTTGACGGATGATTGTTTAGATCCACATCTCCTTGACCGTCTGCTTGGTATGTCGCACTGGCTTTGAAAACAACCCCTTTGTCGTCCTTGTGTTTGGCCTGAAGCTCCACATGTTCTCCAGGAGACAACCCGCTCACTTTGATCTGAACGGATTCATCGAAGAAGCAGCTGCTGCTCGGCAGGATGCGCAGCCGAACTCCAGAAGAAGAAGAACAAGAGGAAAACATTCTCCATGTGGTTCTCCTGAAAAGCTCTAGCACTCTTGTGTACAGTGCCATGTTGTCTTTAGTCATGGGATGCCAGATCCTTCCACAAAAATCCTCTCATTCGCAGCTTTGTGACCTTTGGCACACATAAAAGCTCTTTACAAGATTTGCATATTTTTCCTGTTCCTGTATCATGATCATTTGCATATAAGAACTATTTGAGATTATGATATAATAAGTCCTAATTGTTAGGAAGTTTACTATCTAGCTCAAAGGGCCAAAAGTAAGGAAGTTTACTATCTGGTGTACGCTGATTAGGAGATTGTACTCGCCCCAGCGTGTCAGTAAAAACACGGTTTAGGACTCAGAACCCTCAAACTTCACTGGGTTTAGGATGTGGTCTTGTGTGGTGTGATTCTTGCTGTCATTTGCAACCTGCTGTTCGGTTCGGTTCGGTTCTTTTAAGCCCTCAGTCGTGAGCGGTGCACTGTGATGTCACAGAGGTCAATTATCATGATTTGTGAATATGTAAATACTCTAGTGGTGACATGTGGAAATACAACTGAAGGGGAATACTTTCCTACATCATCGTTTATTCTCAGGAAAAATGTGGTTACATTCGGGCCCTGGCTGCATCTAGATACTTTTATACTGTTTAGTGTGAGTACTTCAGTGTGAATATATCACGCATGCCAGGGGCCGGTCCCGGGTTCTAAGCTAGGTTCCAGCAACCTGTCTCCGAAGGTCATGTCCCAGCAACCCAACAAAAATAACACTTAGCTCCAAACCCAGGGCCTTGTGTAGACATTTGGACCACAGGGGCAGGACCGGTGGGGAAGAACCCTGTTATATATAAATATCTTTAACATGAAAGACACATGTAAATAACAACAACATGGAAATGTCTTAACATGAAAGAAACATGAAAATGTCTTCAACATGGAAATGTCTTCAACATGGAAATATCTTCAACATGAAAATGTCTTCAACATGAAAATGTCTTCAACATGGAAATGTCTTCAACATGAAAATGTCTTCAACCTGGAAATGTCTTAACATGAAAGAAACATGAAAATGTCTTCAACATGGAAATGTCTTCAACATGGAAATGTCTTCAACATGAAAATGTCTTCAACCTGAAAATGTCTTTAACATGAAAAAAACATAAAAGAAACATGGAAATGTCTTCAACCTGGAAATGTCTTAACATGAAAGAAACATGAAAATGTCTTCAACATGAAAGACCAGATCTTGATATACTGAGGGATGGTGGATTTATTTGGTACAGAGCCACTGTCTATAAACCTGCGATAAACAGTGGCATTGTTTCATTACTGAAAACATCTTAAGATCTGAATATGATTATGAGGTATGCAGTAGCCAAAAAATTTCCACTTCATTTGAAGACCCAAACCTGTTCTAGCATGACAGTGTAGGTCACATGAAAATGTCTTCAACATGAAAGAAACATGGAAATGTCTTCAACATGGAAATGTCTTCAACATGGAAATGTCTTCAACCTGAAAATGTCTTCAACATGAAAGAAACATGGAAATGTCTTTACCATGAAAGAAACATGAAAAAATCAACCTGGAAATGTCTTTGATGAAAGAGAAAAGAGATCACAGCATCTGTGATCAGTGATCGTTTGTCCAAGTCAAGTTAAGTAGCTTTTATTGTCATTTCAGCTAAAATACACAAAATATCACAAAACTAACTTTATCATACAGCCCTATACACACTGCATTACATAAAGTGCACATATGAAAACGTGTGCAGACGTTATTGAGTGTAACAACACAACACACAGTCTGGCAATGGTGATCAAGGATTGGCTTCTGGAAATAATGCTGATCAGTGATTGGATTTTGGGAAAAATGCTGATCAGTGATGTGATTGGATGTTGGGAACAATGATGATCAATGATTGGCCATTTGGATCAATGTTGACTAGTAATTAGAATAGTAATCCAAAGAGCTCTGGAGTCTCCATAAAAATGCATCCTTGTGCTAGTTCACAAAGTTCTCATGAACTAAGAATATCATCAGTCTAAACCCCATTAGTATAAAAAAAGAAAACACAAAATTAAATAAAGAATAAATAAACAATGTGAGTAGCTTGTGAAGAAGTAGACCTCTAGTCATCGTTTGAGAGCAGGCTATGACTCGGTTGTTTGGACCACCAGGGTGAAAGACCAGATCTTGATATACCGAGGGATGGTGGATTTATTTGTTACAGTGCCACTGTTTATAAACCTGCCATAAGATAATTACTGAAAACATCTTAAGATCTGAATATGATTATGAGGTATGCAGTAGCCAAAAAATTTCCACTTCATTTGAAGACCCAAACCTGTTCTAGCATGACAGTGTAGGTCATGAAGATAATGGGTTGGAGTGGAAGTGGCCTGCTTTTGACCACAACCCTATTGGTTTGTAAAACATTATAGCATTTTATGATATGCATGTCTGCCTTCACCACATCCATAAACCTCCTCCTTGGTCTTGCTCTTTACCTCCTTCCTGGTTCTCCATCCTCAGCATTCTTCTACTTATATACCCCATGTTCCTCCTCTGCACATGTCCAAACCATCTCAATCTCACCTCCCTCATCTCGTCTCCAAAACGTCCTACAAGCACTGTCCCTCTAATAAACTCATTTCTGATGTGACAAAGACACTGTCACTTTAAATCTGGACTTCTGTGAAGATCTCTGTAATATCCATACCCATCGCTTTCTGTCTTATTTAGTATATGTTTAAAACTTTTTAGTTATACTTTACACTTTTATTTATACTTTTATCCTTTATATTTTTTATTTTACATTCGATTGGATTAAAATAAATAAAATACTACCAGTGGTGGATGAAGTACACAAACCATGTAGTTGAGTAAAAGTAGAGATCCACACTCATCACATCTCGCACTGCACCACGCTGTCTGAGATCCTCCAGCACTGCTCCTCTGGTTCCTCCTTCTTTCGGAATGAGAGGTAAGTACACCTCAAGGCTCTTCTCTGTTCTACACCGAGGTGGTGGAATGAACTTCCCTTAGATGTCCATACAGCAGAGTCCCTGATTATCTTCAAGCGACGACTGAAGACCTTCATCTTTCTAAAACACTTAAATTAGAACTTTTTAAGTTTGTAGAATTCGAGTTATATTTATATTGAGTTTGTAATCTTGTGTACCAGTGAAGATTTATTCATTACTAGAGACTCAAAGCACTTTAGAAGGTCGCTCTGGATAAGAGCGTCTGCTAAACGCCGTAAATGTAAAATTATAACAGTTTTTTTTCCAATGTACTAAAGCATTCGAAGTACTAAGATTTATCACGGCTATAATGTTTCTATTATCCTTTTTCCCAAGACTTGAATTGATGTGACTTGACTTGAGTTGAGTTGATGTGAAAAGACTCGAACGTTACTCTAAACACATCGATCTATTAATAATGATATAAATGACTCGAACGTTGATTGATATCTATTACAAAAGGTTACGTTTCATAAATAAAAAGGAAGGAGTGATCTCGCAGAGTAAACAGTGAGATAGTTCACTTTGAAAAGTAAACATCTCCCCAAAATGAAGTACTTTAGTAAAGTACAGATATGAGGGTACTCTTTAAATGCCCAACAAAAACTTAAAAATGCACGTAAAATCCCGATCTGGCAACTCACCACGGAGCGCTATCAGCTGATCGCGGTGGAACAACAGCGCCGCAGAGAGCGAGGGAGGGGGAATGAGGGCGGGGTTTAAGGAAATAGCGCTTGAGACACCGCCTACGTTTCTATGGTCACCAAAAAAAGGGGCGGGGTTACAGAGCGAGGCAGAAGGTAGAGTAGGGTAGGGTAGAAAGCCTGCTGGTCGGCATTCAACGCTCGCGCAGCCCGGAAGGCTAGCGGATTGTCCCGGATGATTGGAGGAACAAAAAGAAAAGAAAATTAAATCAATCTTTTCCGAACTCAAACCTATCATTCAGACTGATTCAATAAGTTCCATGACCTGGAGGTGAACAGGACGGCTTTTCCCACTGACTGGTAAGAACCTCAGACTGGGTTCTAATGTAGTGAAGCACTCTGTGCGCGTGAGCTAGCTAGTCGCTAATTGTTGTCGTTAGCATAGCTCAGTTTAGCATAGCTCAGTTTAGCATAGGTTCGCTACTCAGGAAATAAAGAAATAACCCAGTACACTTCGCTTTTTGTAGGAATTGTAAACGGGAAACTTTTTAAGGTTGTATTTGTTGCCCTTCGGCGGAACTGTCAGGTTATAATTTCATATCTATTTATAATCTATATTTATATCATGCTCGCGAGCGCTGCCGTTACAGGAGCTAGCTGTAGCCGGACAGCTCTGAGAGGAAACCTGCGGAACACGGAGGAATCCCTTTCTCTCTTTATTTCATGATTTAGTCCTTTATTTAACGTGATAGAAGGAGATAATTCCAAGGTTTGGAAGTAATTAGTCTGTTATACAGCTCGCAGTATGTTAGGGTCTGAGTAAACTATATATATATATTGACAGATTTTGGAGTTTAGTGTGTTTGTATCCTGAGAAGGACTAAAGGTCCTCACAAGGATATTAGTACAAAGGTGTGTTTCTATACTGCTAAGCACTAAAGGTCCTCACAAGGATATTAGTACAAAGGAGTGTTACTATACTGGTAAGGACTAAAGGTCCTCACAAGGATATTAGTACAAAGGAGTGTTTCTATACTGGTATGGACTCAAGGTCCTTATAGGATATTAGTACAAAGGTGTGTTTCTATACTGGTATGGACTAAAGGTCCTCACAAGGATATTAGTACAAAGGAGTGTTTCTATACTGGTAAGGACTAAAGGTCCTCACAAGGATATTAGTACAAAGGAGTGTTTCTATACTGGTATGGACTAAAGGTCCTTATAGGATATTAGTACAAAGGTGTGTTTCTATACTGGTATGGACTAAAGGTCCTCACAAGGATATTAGTACAAAGGTGTGTTACTATACTGGTATGGACTAAAGGTCCTCACAAGGATATTAGTACAAAGGAGTGTTACTATACTGGTATGGACTAAAGGTCCTCACAAGGATATTAGTACAAAGGTGTGTTACTATACTGGTATGGACTAAAGGTCCTCACAAGGATATTAGTACGAAGGAGTGTTACTATACTGGTATGGACTAAAGGTCCTCACAAGGATATTAGTACAAAGGTGTGTTTCTATACTGGTATGGACTAAAGGTCCTCACAAGGATATTAGTACAAAGGTGTGTTTCTATACTGGTATGGACTAAAGGGTCCTCACAAGGATATTAGTACAAAGGAGTGTTTCTATACTGGTAAGGACTAAAGGTCCTCACAAGGATATTAGTACAAAGGAGTGTTTCTATACTGGTAAGGACTAAAGGTCCCCACAAGGATATTAGTACAAAGGTGTGTTTCTATACTGGTATGGACTAAGGGTCCTCACAAGGATATTAGTACAAAGGAGTGTTTCTATACTGGTAAGGACTAAAAGGTCCTCACAAGGATATTAGTACAAATGTGTGTTTTTATACTGTTAAGGACTAAAAGGTCCTCGTAAGGATAGTAAGACAAATGTACGTGTCCACATGAATATGTATACTGTATGTCTCAGGTCCCCATAAGGGAGGTAATATTGAATCTATTATGTGTTAATAATAATGTAATTAGTGTAGATGGAAAGTGTTTAAAAGAATAGTTGGCTGTATCTTTGTGTTTATGTTCACAAGGATAGAAGAAATATGTTAGGTACCCATAAGGCATGTATTGTAATGCCATTAATAATAATGTAATTATGTACATTTAATTTTATATGTTGGGTAGTTGGAAGACAGACTAAAGGTCACTAGAAGGATAGACATATTTGGCAGGTCCCTATTGTGATGTATTTATTATATTATCTGCATTACTAATGATGTAATAAATACACATGGAATATGGTGGGTCAATGCAAGAAGAGCAATTTTGTGTGTATATTTAGGCAAAGACAATTTTAGGTGTGTGTGTATGTATATATATATATATATATAAAATGTGTGTGTGTCAGGTATCCATGAGGCATGTTATATTATTATCTTCGTTAACTATAATATAAATGCAATGATTAGTTGGAGTGTGTGTTTGTTTTTGTCAGTGATTATTTACTGCTAAAGGTTCCCACAAGGATAGTAAGACAATTTAGTGTGTGTCCACATAAATATGTATACTGTATGTGTCGGGTCCCCAGTAATGGAGGTGGCATATTATTCTATTATGTGTTAATAATAATGGAATCGATGTGGATGAGTGTGTTGTAAAAGACCAAAGGGCCCCATAAGGTTAGAAATATGTTATGTAGGAATGCAGTATATTATTATCCAAACTAACAATAATGTACATGCTAAAAAAATGTTAAGGTCTTGTCAGAAAGGTGTGTTTATATCTTAGTAAATCCAAAGTGCCGACAAGGAAAGGAATATCTATCAGGATAAAAGGATATTAAGACAAGTTTGTATAAATAGGAGTTCTGTATGTCTCATGTCCCCATAAGGGATGTTATCATACTATGTGTGTTAATATTAATGTTATTAATGTAAATGGAAGGTCTTTACAAGGGCCGTAAAATGTGTGGTCCCCAAAAATGTAGGAATATGTCACTAGATTTCCATTTGTTTTAGATTTACTTTAGCATGCAATTAAATATCTGCACTAAAAATTGTCAAAAAGACAGAAAAAAACGAAGGTAATTTTTACTGATGCCTCCATACTGGATAATTTCTTTGCGCTTGCTCTAGTCTGTTCTCGTCTCTTTAGGCATGAGGCACGAGCAAATGTTTTGTTTACTGTGGATGGTGTCTCCAGTGTCAGCACCTTGGAGGAGTTGTAGCGCGAGTTGTTGTGTTGTTTATAGAAAAATGACCAACATCCGGTCGAGCTTGTTGATTGTTTTCCTAGAACAACACGTCCTGTGCGTTTTTTTTTTTTAAATCTAGATATCATTTCTAATATGAGACAAAAAAGGGGAAACAACAACTTCTGTTATTCACATTCTTCCTGTTTTTCCTACACAACCTTTAAATACGTGTAGCATGTTGAATTTTAAAGTCAGGGGTCATAATGTCCGCTTTCAGGTTATCGTTTGGTGTAAGATGAACGATCCGAGTTGAGACAGCGATAGTCAAGTTTCAGGAAGAACGTCTTTTCAGGGATCACATACAGTCGCTTTAACCCGATCTACACACTTTCAAACATGTTGTGTTCCTATATTCCCCATTCACAACTTCCTGTCTGAAGTTAGTTCCCGTTTCCTGTGCTGTGGAAAGGTTTCTTCTCCTTGTTTCATGCTGGACAGAGATGTGTGTACACAATGCTTTTTTTTAAATGTCAGATCTCTCTGTCTTTTCTGTTCCTGAGCTGATAGTAGAAGTCAGAAGTAGAAGGTTTGTGCAGGCGTAGACGGCACACTCTGTCCTGGATCGCTTTGTATTTTTCTTTCCATGAAACGCTGTGAGTCATGGCTAAGCTCTGTCGCTCAGATCGAGTCGTCTAACACATGGACAGGATTAAAGAGAATTTAGCGAATTTGAGGAGAAAAGATTAAAGAAGTACGTAGCGGGCCAGAGCCACTTGGCGACACGCTCATGGTGCGATTCATTACCTCAGATGAAAGCTTTCACGAACATCTGTTTATCTCCTATCTGTATCGCCATTTCATCATCTGACCCTCTCCTCCATCTGAAAGCTCCCCGTGTAGGCTCTTTATGACTCTTTTTTTGCTTATGAATGTTTGTTTTCTCGACCAGTCGAGTGTAAATTCTATCGCTCTCAGTCATAGTCCCGCTGCCTAAAGCGTTGTGTGTGTGTGTGTGAGGGCGACAGCATGCACCGATAGTGCCAGAGAAATCTGCGTCACGCTCTTCATGTTTTCCGTTGGCGTCCTGAGGCGAGGCGGTTGGAGCGCCGGACCACTATCTTAGCAAGCGGCGTTCCTTCATCCTGCCACCTGGGCACGTACCAGATCATCACAGCGCTCGCAGAAACATACCTCCGTGTGCTGGAGAAACGCCCGCAAACGACTAGCCAGAGGAAAAGTTTATGCTCTGCTACATCCGATCTGTACGTGAATTTGTATCTTGTGTTTGTATCCTCACATCGTGACCTTTTAAGGATGAGGTGCTAATAATAATTTCATATCAGGTAAACGTCATATCCGGCTGCTTACTATTCGCAGCAGGTAGACGGAATTTCTCTTTGCTGAAAATATAGTGAGGGCGAACTTTTTTCTAACACGTACACACGTTTCCCTTTCATTTTTCTTTGTGTTTGTTGTCGCGAGCCGTACAAACCCTTGGAATGCGTGTGGGCGATATGTTGCGAAGCCAAGATATGATTCTCATCTGATATCGTTCGATACGGCGCCTATGCTGAGCCGAGATAATATTGAATGCTGCTTGAAGTGTGGTCAAGCTACGATGCACGCTGTGGTGACTGGGATACAATTCAACCACGACTTTTTGCCTTTGCTGGAAACGGTTAGAGGGAAGAAGGAACATTGTCAAAGTGTACAGATTTTTCTATATTAGGAGTTTAGCTGGACTGGGAATCTGCTCTCGAAACTTTACTCTTGATTAGTGCCTGATCCAAGGAAAGATCTCGTAGCTGAAGAAAACAAATGTGTGGTGGTCCCCAACCAATCGATTAGTACCGAGCCGCACAGAAAGAGTACACAACTTACATAATTTTTGTTTTATTTATTATCTCATTGGGAACGATGAATAATTTTTGAAAAAAAACGTATTCTCTCCACCACATCTGTCTATGACTCACTCTTGATGCATGTCATGATGCCCCGGTCACGTCTTACCTCCATCCACTACCTTCTTAAAGGTGCTCCAGCCACTAACACATAATACATTACCACTCAATTTAAACCTCCAAGTGAGCAAAATGAACAAAAAACAACACAGTGGATTCACATGTATTATTATTATATAAAAAAAAAAATACCGGCACACCTTAAAGGCCGGTCCGTGAAAATATTGTCCGACATTAAACCGGTCTGTGACGCAAAAAGGTTTGGGGACCGCTGCTCTACAGTGTACATGATGAAAACTAAATCAGGATAAAGATAGGCGTCAGTTATGCGCAAAATGAAATGAACCAGGAAGTGTGTAAAATTAGCACCTACAGAAAAGTAAAGCCTGCTGCGTTGTCTTTTTCCACTGAAGTCCCAGCAGCCGTTTCTGTGTTACAGGTCGATGATGCAAATTCTCTAAAGTATAAAGAAAAACCCAGCAGGTTAGAGGCTAAACAGGAAGTGAGGCGTAGGTTTGTTTTGTTCGTCATGTGTGAGAGAGCAAGAAAAAGGAAGGGGAGATGGAAAGATACACACAGAGGTGAAAGAAGTGACAGAAATATAAGGGAGAATTAATTTTTACATAAAGCTGAATTTTTTATTTATTTTATATAAGAAATGAAACATGACTGTGTGTGTGTGGGGTCCCGGGTTTGATTTGATATATAAAGTTTTTGAAACGTGTTTGGACTGCTTGCCGTATTCATTCTTGTAGCACGAACGTTTAGATACAGTATATTTGCACAAAGGGTATTTAGAAGCACATTATTCGCCTTGATGCTTTGTTTAGTCCATTTAACTACACACAGAGCATGGTGTTTCCCCTCGGACGGTTATTACTGACGCACCACCCGCTAAACTCTGGAGTGCTCTGGAATCTGTCTCCTCTTGGGATCACACTACTATTGATGATAAATGATTCATTTTGAGCTTCAAATACCGGCTGTAGCTTGAATAGTTAATGTGTGACACACACACACACACACACACACACACACACACACACAGAGGCTCTTTCTTCCGACTAACCACGGTTAAATCCTCTAGACCCTTCTGCTTTGTGTCAGGCTGCTTTCCAGTTGAGATTCTTATTTAATTTGTGTGTGTGTGTGTGTGTGTGTGTGTGTGTGGTCAGGTTCGGCCGGAGCAGACTCGAGCCGTGCAGCAGGACTGAAACATGTGCGATGGGATGGCCACGCGTTCACACGCTCTGGTGATCGTGGCACTGCAGCTGCTCGTCTTTCTCACCGCGCTACCCGCAGGCCAGGCCTCAGGTAAGAGCATCTTCACTTCCTCCTCCTCCTCCTCCTTCTCGTTCTCTTCCTCCACACGCAGCTTCCTTAAAGGTGAGATCCATCAAGGTGTCCCGTTCATCTTAACTAACTGCAGATCGAATATCAGGCGCCGTCTGGATATTTTTGAGAGCGGTGTTTGTACGCGAAAACGTCCGTAAGGTGAGATTCATCATGTCGGTGGGAGGGGCTCACTCGGGGTGCGCTGTCAATCAAAGCAGCGCCGGATAATCGTAGGCATCTCCTAGCTGAACTGATGTGGCTTTGCTCCAGCGTGCGATTTGGGACGCGTCCCCGTTTTGGGGCATCACGCCGACTTCGGAATAAAATCAGCGTATGTCTTGTTTTTCCGACGGAGGTGTAGGTTGGGGGAGGGTTTCTTTCTTTGGCACCGTTTAGGGAGAAATGTGTGTGTATGTGTGTGTGTGTGTGTGTGTTAAACAATTGACTGTGATGTGTTCACACACACCCCCTCCTTCTTTTCTTCTCCTCAGCTTTATACAATCCTGTGAACAGAGACAGATGTCCTTGCAGCACGACAGATGCTGCACTTATTCCAGGGGTGTGGCGTGATGCGTGCACGCGTGTGTGGGTGTGTGTGTGTGTGGGTGGGTGCGTGAACCTTAAATTGATTTTTTTTACGTGGCCCTCTTAAAATAGCGCCACTCGTCCTTGAGCGACGTGTACTGACACAACATCTTGAGCACAATTACCGCTTTCATCTAAATCACTAGGAACACTGCATTATGTGAAAGGGGAGGGGGGGGTGGATGAATGAGAAAGGGAGAAGATGTGTGTGTGTGTGTGTGTGTGTTTAACTTCTCAATTCTGTAAACTGTACTGCGAATATGAGTATTAGTGAGATTCATGAGAAAGCTGTGTGGGTGGGAGGGGCCTACTCTCTCTGTCCTGTCTTTAACGAGCTCATGTATGCGGAAGAGGGCAGATTGCTTTTCTTATAACGTTTTAATTCCTACATGACACGCAAATTTGACCTTTAGCACTTCCTGGACTGTGTGTGTGTGTGTGTGTGTGTGTGTGCGCTGTTGCTTCCAGCAAGGCTCGCCCATAAACGATCCGAAAGAGGAACCAACGATTCAGACGACGCTGAAAGAAAAAAAAAACACGGAATCCACACCGAAAATGACGTCTCATCTGCACTCTCTGAGATCTCGCACTCCGTTTCAGGCCATGCTCCTCATGATGTTTACGAACGGTCATTCCTGGAGGTCTTCTTCTCATCTGTAGGATGAGAAGAAGAGAGACAGGAAGGGGAGGTCGCTGGAGTTAGAGCTGTGTGGGTGAATGGAAGGGAAAGGAGAGAATTTATCTCACGTTCTATATCTTTACTGAAATGGCCAGAAGTATTAGGACACATGATTTATTTATTTATTTATTTATTTATAAGTCGTGTTCTTGAATTTGGATAAACCCCCATATACAGAAACCTAGTTTGCATTTTTTCTTTAGTTTTTTTGTTTAAGTGGTGTCCTCCATGTCTCGGAGCCGAGCGAACACATAAATATGCTCTGCAGGAATCCCCCTGGGACCCGGGTTGGAAATGAAGAAGGCAGTAAGCAGCAGCACGGGGCTGACACTGATTGCGCCCCACCAGCATGCGGTAAACGTTTAAACAAGGTTTCTCTTCCCACCAGGAGGTGGACGTGTTTAAAACAAGCCAGATGTGCGTCGGTTTCAGCGCTGAACACGTTCTCACGCCTTGCACCGGCTGCTCCAGTGTTCTTCAAACACATCTTGTAAAAAAAAAAAAGAAAAAAGAGAACTTTTTAGAGTGAGCCATAAGTGGAGAACTTTTCTATCTAGTCTTTATAATGTACAAACCAGGGGTCCGAGCACTAACCTCTCCCACTGCGTCCAGAGCGAGACCGGGCCTGGCAGCACCAGAACTCCAGCAGCTGCAGGAGAACTGCTTAAAAGAGAACAACGCATGTCTCGAGAACTCAACAGCAGCAACTTGAGTTTAATTAAGGCGCTTTTTAACGATCCCCACTACCCCCCAACACACACACACATCAAAAAACAAACCGGAGATTGACAGTTTACAAGCTTTTACATCCAACCACACGTCAGCTTCTCAGCAGCTTAATCCCGTTTACGCTGCGAGCACGAAATAAGCTCATGAGAAATAGGCACAGTGTAGCGTAATAGCACTTACGGATAATGAAGTATCTGCACCAGAATCACTCTGTAACGGGTTGCCGGAGTGCGATTACGGTGGCGGGTGCACAAACCTGTTTTGCATGATGGGTCAATTGATAGTGTGTAACTGATCCACTCAAGGTTTTGTAGGTTCTCCCTGTGGGTTTGCTTGGGGTCCTCTGGTTTTCTCTCAGCTCACAGAATCATGGATTCAGGTGGTAACTTAATAAATAACAGTCTCACCAAGCTGCCACATTCTTGGGCCCCTTAGCAAGGCCCTTAGTGTTAATGGGTGTGGTCAGGAAACTTCAGGGGCGTGTACAAAAACTGATCAGTTCACTTACAGGAGCACTGAGTACTGCGCTTACCGAGGGCTCTGGTGTTGTCGTAATTTATCGTAAAGTAAAACAAGCTGTAATTGTGTATTCACGGGTCCTGGGGGAGGAGTCTGGAGTACCGTTGTATATTTCTGTATCTTTTTGAGTTTTTTAATGACACCACAATGTTTAGCAGCAGGTCGAGTTTAAATACCCACCCGGTGGGACAGCGTTTCGTGTAAACGTTTACTGTTCGACTGCTCCACAAGCCGAACGGGAAAAAAAAAACACAACGAGAGACTTTCAGCCTTTGAGGTTTATTTTTCCTGGAAGCTTTAAAACCTGTGATTATTCGAGGTTCATTTCTGCTCTGCAATCAGTAGAGCCTTAAATGAGAGGATACGGGTTCAGGGAAACGACGACTTCTAATAAGATTCTAAATACGGCTTCCCGCTTCTGCCGATTCTCCGCTCGACCTCTGCCTCAACTGTCCCACTTCACCGCCGAGTTGTCAGACGGTAAAAACGACCCCTTTTCTCCTTTCTTTTCCTCCGTAACGTCCTGCATCTGCACGTCCCCGCGAGCGGGAACGCGATACACCCACCCTGCCAACGTCGGTGACTCAGAGTGTAAAAGAAACGCTCTACACACACACACACACACACACACATCACCACCACACCTTGTACAAACACGACATTACGGACGTAATTAAAGGCACTAAACGTTCCCGAGTACAAGAAGTTTCTTGTTTCAGCCAAATAGTTAATAATTTTTGCTTTATTATCGTTTATATCGTTCTTTCCCACGTTATGGAAACTCGTAACAACAATCGAAAACTTGTGAAATCTCTGGGATTGTATCAGTTCCTTTTCACACTATTATAACTATAAACTGCATACTCTGTTTGACCAAAAGTATTCGGACACCCGCCTTTTCCAACACACACTTGTGTAGGATGTCGCTGGATATGATGGATTGACATTTTCCCTTCACATGTTGTTGCTTTATAATACCTCGGCTTGTTTATTTTCCGTTTTCAAGGCAACCGTAACACAGAAACCGAGCCGTCATACAGTAAGATGAGAATACATTCCCATTTAAAATGAATGTATTCTATGTGTTATAGTATTTTTACTTTCTCCAGAGATTCTTTGTTGTTGTTGTTGCACTATCTGTGAGAGAACAGCCCCGTATCGTGACTGTGGACCTGCACTGCAGCTGCTGGCATGAGATAAGCGAGCAGATGGACAGAGATCGGACATTTGGTAAGGTTTAAAAAAAAAAAAAAGAAAGAAAACGTGAACAGTTTACGTAAGCGATGGCCGATACGGATGCCATGCACTCCTTTTTAATGGAATGGAGCTTTAATGATTTCAGTGCAATGTGATGGTTTTGAGGTACAACTCCGACGTTGCTTCGGGATTGCGTTCACGGTGCACGTTTCTGTTACGTCGTTTTTTTTCCCCCTCAATCATTGTAATGAACTTACCCTCCAGAAATGCCTCCATTGATTCAGATGCTGATTTATAAATGCTGACATCTGATTAAATTGATCAGAAGGTGGATTCTGATTTTCTGAATTCCAATAAGCCAAGAGCTGATTTCTGATTGGTCTGGTTGTGAAATCTAAATTCCATATGGATTGATGGTTAATTTATGAAATCTCATTGGCTCAAAGTTTTACTTCTAAAATCCTATTGGTCAGATGTTGATTTGTGAATTCCGGTTGGTTGGATGTTGATTTTACAAATTCTGATTTCTTCTCCAGTGTCACTGTACAAATAATGACAAACGAGTTGAATCACGTTGTCTGCGAAAGTGTAACCAAGAACCAACTTTCCTGATTCTGTCTTCGACTCCCAGAGCGCTCACGCACGTGTCCTTAAGAGTCGGACACTATTATGCCTTATATTAATCCCTCGTGTACTTTCAGCTGTCTCACCATCTGGCCATATGATCCGTATGAGAACGTGTGCTGCTGGATGGTGTGCACTCAGGTCAGGAATAACTTAGTCAGCTTCCAACACGTGTCTCTGCAGACGCAGTCGCTAACAGACGCGAGCGCGCGGGGTGTCGACACCTCGGAACACAGCTGCTGTGGAGCAAAAGCAAGCCCAGCTCTCCGTGTGTGTGTGTGTGTGTGTGTGTGTGTGTGTGTGGAGGGGGTTACCTACGAACAAACTCTTCTCTGTCTTCAACAGCAGCTACAGCACATTCCAGAAAGGGGACAAGACATGAGACAGACTGAAGGACAGAAGCACTACTCTACTCTTGCTGCCTCTTATGTTTACACCCCCCCACTTTGTGTGTGTGTGTGTGTGTGTAAACCCAGAGGGAGGTATTTCTGCCCCGCAGATGTCCCTGCAGGGTGAAAGGGCATCTGACCCACACCGATGTCAACTCCCATCTGTCACTTATTGAGAAACAATAGAGATTTTCTTCGGCTCTGTTCCAGATTGAAGGGCACACGTGTGAGAGATATTTCTCCTCCCTCGCTCCCTCCCTCCCTTCCTTTTATTCTAACGGTGCTGCCGGAGGGCATCAGGTGGCGACCCCTGAAGAGACTTAATGAAGAGCAGGAGAGCATGTGGCATGAGGTTCAGTCTGCATCTGTGAACCGGAGAGCAGTGCTGATGTGTTTACATGCGTGTCCTCAAAATCACATTAAATCTGGTTTTATTAAACCACATTAAAGCTGGACAGTTGATCACAATCGGGGCTCAATTAATGAAATATATGTTGTAAGCATTTTTGTTGGAACAACTTCATGTTTTCAAGTCTAAATAAGGTTTGGTCAGTTTAAGACCAAAATGGCAACCGAGAGTAAAGTCTCATCAGTTTTGCATTTGAGGAAGAACCACATATGGCTGGGAAATGTCAAGTGTCCCAATACTTTTGGACCTACAGTGTGCTTTGTGGTTGGTATGAAACTTGACCAGGGAACAATTTTCTCAGGGATTTTTTTTTTGTTTGATTGTTTCCATAAGCTGCATTATTGTTGTGTAAGTATGTACACACACACACACACACACACACACACACACTCACACACTAGAACATTGTATGTAAAGCAGAGAACCAAGGTGTGATGTGTGTGTGAAGCGTTATCAAAGCAGAAATCTCTTCTTCAAATTGATGACCATGCAGAATTGTTGCCGACGTAACAAAACGTACTTCTGTTATCTAAACCACTTCTTACACACACACACACACACACACACACACACATTGCTGTACATTCCCCCTGAAATGCTTTCAAAGTATTTATTTATATCATTTATTCAGCAGCAGCTCTTGTGTTTCCTTGTCCACAGTCAATCCCCGGATTTTCTTCCGTATAGAACAGACTGCTCTTATTTTCTTTACACACGTGATTAAATTATACGTTTAAACAAAACAAATATCGATTTTTACACTTGTTTTATAGCATTGCTTACAGGATTAACCCAATCATCTCCACATAACTCCTGTCTCAGTGAGGGTGCGGAGTTAAATGCTTTCTGCTGGTGTGTGTGTGTGTGTGTGTGCGTTTTTGTTTACATGGTGCTAAACCCCATATCAGCTTTTGTGGTGTGTGTGTGTGTGTGTGTGTGTGTGTGTGTGTGTGTGTGTGTAGCTGCATTGCCTACACAGCACTGATGTATTGGGTTGGAGAGCTGAACGAGTGAGTCAGTAGCGTGGGACTGCGCCAGGGTTTCTGCCAGTGTGTGGCAAGCAAGAGTGTGTGTGTGTTCAGTTCTGACTGAGATTTGTTCTCTCTTTTGGTGATGAGTGCATGTGGAAACCTGCCTCCTACCCAACATTCCAAGTAAAAGCCTCCACTCTGGCACTGCAGGATAAAGTGTGTGTGTGTGTGTGTGTGTGTGTGTGAGAGACAGAGAGAGAGACAGACAGACCTCTAGACCTCAGATTCTGACTTCTGATCCTCATCTCTGAAGTGTTTTAGGGTTGTCTGTCCCTCGCCACGTGTTTTGATAGATTATATGAGGGTGAGTGAAGTGTGCGTCAAATTTCCAGCAGCTGCACCGAAATCTAGACAACTGCAGTGACTACTGACAATGCTGTGAAATAGACTATACAGCAGATTTGTGTGTGTGTGTGTGTGTGTATGTATATATATATATATANTATATATATATATATATATATATATATGCAGCAAATAAATACTGATTGAGATGGTAAAAAAAGAAGTAAAAAAAAAGATATGTTTATGTTGAATTTAAGAGCAGTCACTTTAGATACTATAACTCTTTAAGACCCAAACCTGAGAGAGAGAGAGAGAGAGAGAGCTCTGAGAACGCACACTCTCTTCTGATTTCAGAAAATAAATAGATGGATGGAAAGGTGAATAGATAAATATATATGGATGGATGAATATATATGGATGGATGAATATATGTGGCTGGATGGATAAATAGATCAATATAATTGGATGGATGGATGGATGGATGGATGAATATATATGGATGGATGAAATAGATGAATATATATGGATGGATAAATAGATGAATATAGATGGATGAATAGATGAATATATATGGATGGATAAATGGATTAATATATATAAATGGATGAATAGATGAAGATGGATGAATAGATGAATATTTATGAATAAATGAATAGATTAATATAGATGGATGGAAGGATGGAAGGTTGTGTATTACAGAGGCACAAAGAGAACAAAACATACCAAAGCAATTTACAGATGATCAGATCTGGAGATAAAGAGATGTGAAGGAGGAAGGATACAGGGTGTACTGATAGTGTGTACTGATAGTGTGTACTGATACAGTAAATGTGTGATGTGGTCGTGCAGTGTTTCTGTACACTTTGCTGATTTACGAGCAGACTGGAGGTGAATTTAAGTGCTCAATGAAGTATTGTACATGAGTTAGAAGGTGTGGAAGATCTGCTGCTGTAGAGCTCCAACACTATTAAACACCTTGGAGATGAATGTGAATGCTGACTGCACCCCAGGCCTCCTTACCTCCATCACTACCAGACTTTACTAACACCCCTGTAGCTGAATGAGTCTCCACAAACATCTAGTGGAACATCTTCAAGTGGAGCCTATTAGAACAGTAAATGAGGACTAAATGTGGAATGGGGTATTAAACAAACGTTTTATAATCTTCAAAGTTCTGTATCAAGCTGGGTTTTTTCCTCGATGTTCATTTAGTGGCTTTGATATTAGTTGATTCTGAAAGCTTAGGTAATAATATCCATCATTTTGGATTGATTTCCCCGTGTCTGTCTTCATCACCTCTTCATTCATCTGATTACATTCATTGTAAAAACTAGATGAATCCCTTTAATGTCTGCTTCTCCAGACATTCTTCAGACATTCTTCAGACATTTCTCAGTTCTAGTACACAATGTATATTTTTTTTTATGTACTCTGTGTCTCAGTGTTACACACTTTTACTAATCACAGCACAGGAACTGAAACTGAACTGAAATTTCCACAGGCCGCAAGATTTCATGATGCAGTGTGCACACTTCCTGCACCCTTTTTCCAGAAATAAAGAAATCAGTTCAAGAAGATCCATGACGGTTCTGGTGCAGTGTAGTTACAGTTGGAGAATACTACACTTTGAAGTTTTCTTACAACTGCATGTTCCTGAGTGTTCTAATCCGACTTACACCACAGGGGGTGGGTAGTTGGGGAGGTAGATGGATAGATGAATGGATGGATGCATACATAGATGGATAGGGGGATGGTTGGATGGAAAGCTGGATGGATGGAAAGATAGATAAAAAAATGGATGGATGGTGTAATAGTAGATAATAGATAGACGGATTGATGGATAGATAATGTAGATGAATTCTGCTTTACAGCAGCACAGAGAGTAACATACCACAAAAAACATACTAAAGCAATTTTTATAACAGATGAACAGATATGGAGAGAAAGAGATGTGAAGGAGGAAGGATGCAGGGTGAACTGATAGTGTGTACTGATCCTGTGTGTGATGTGGTCGTGCAGTGTTTCTGTAGGCTTTGCCGATTTCGAGTGAACAGCAGAATAGTGTAAAAGTAAAGTGTGTGTGTGTGTGTGTGTGTGTGTGTGTGTGTGGGGTCGTGAACACTCGATTTAGAGAACTACCTAACACCTTCTGACTCATCGTGATCCAGAACTCCTTAAACTTTTACACTCCAATTGTCTCCGTGTTACTCAGGAATTATTAATCAACGTTAGTCTGGAGTTCCACAAAAAAACATTTCCCAGCAGACATTCTGTTTACCCAGAAGTCCTAATTTCGTCACTCGGATATGCCTGTACAATCCTTTCCATTCTTTCATTAAACACACACACACACACACACACACACACACACACACACACACCTAAACCCCGTCTTGATTCTTTATGAGGACTTCTCGTAAGTGTCATTATTACTGCAGCTAATTAACTCCAACCTCATTAACCTCATTTATAAATGCTTTCACACACTCTTAAAGACACCATGTTTATTTCTGTGGATGTCTCAGACTATACACACTCTTCCACACCCAAGTTTCCTCTCTGGGAGAGAAGCTCAGTGCCGAAAGGGTGCTGAAACTGTAGACGCTCTGCAAAAGAACATTACGGCCTGTCTTTTTTCCGCTCGCTCTCATACAGGAAACCACACACACACACACACTGCTCGGTACGCTCTGCCAGCAGTTTGAGACGTGTGTGTGTCTGTGTGTGTGTGTGTGTCGTGGTTAGGTGTCGAGGCGTGTTTGGGCTTCCTGAGCACAGAAACATATTCACACCCTGGATCTCTATCAGCAGGGAGCTCCAACAGCCCACATGCTGCAATCTTTTTGTTTGGGAAAAGAACAGACCATGAGTGTCCGTGTGTGTGTGTGTGTGTGTGTGTGTGTGTGTGTGAGAGAGGGAGAGAGAGAATAAGAGAGAGAAAGAGGGGGGGGAGACAGGCTTTAATGCCTGTAAGAGACACTTTTTCCCCCTCCTGTGCTATTTAAGGCTTAAAGGACTGGCCAGGAAACTTCACAGTGCTGAAATTTCGAACCCGTGCTAGTTTTATGGATCAAGTCTTAATCCGGGCGTTTAGCCGTACCGAGCTTTCCTCGGCCCGGACGATCAGCATAACATGATCGGCTTTACAGCGATTACGTGTAGAAAATCCTCCTTTCCCTTCCATTTTTCTCTGAAAGTTCATAAGAAGTTGTACAACTTTCAAGAAGAAATGCTAAACCTACAATTCCATGTTTTTATTGTGTTCTTTTTATGAACACACTTTATTATTTTTCTTATTATTAACATTTGTGATTATCAACATTTGTTTACATTTTTAAAAAACAAATAAACCACATTTTAATACAATTCCTGCATGGTTAAATAATATATAAAAATTATATATATTTTGTAAAAAAAAATGTATTAAATGAAGAAAAAAAAATAGAATGAATGGTACACACTGTTATATTGATTAAGTACACACACACACACACACACACACACGCACACACGCTTTTCACCTTTCTGTCATCCAGAAAAGGAGTATCGAACATTCAGGCTCTCATCTTCACTGCTGCTAAACCACCATGTACAGTATTTACTATTATACAGCCTCCACAACCTTCAGCTCCACCTCCTGTCTTTTACTCAACACCACTGTCTCTAATCCATACAACATCTCAGGTCTCACCACAGTCCTATAAACTTTCCCTTTCACTCTCACAGATACTCTTCTATCACAAATCACTCCTGCTATCACTCTTCTCCACCCACTCCACCCTGCCTGCACTCTTTTCTTCACTTCTCTAACACACTCTCACTGTGCACCATGTACAGCTGAAATGACTTGAATTATGGAAATCCATTTTATGTTTAAGTGTGAATTATAAGTAAATAGACAGACGGACAGACACACAGATAAAGGTCTTTATTAAGAGCAGGTTGGTACGAGTGAGAATGTTCCGTAAATTATTATTAACTAACCTACCCATTTACCCCGATTGAATTTAAAGCGTATATTCTACATGAATTACTGGTTTTTATCTGCGTAATGAACTGTAGAGGTTGAATTGCTTCTTGTTATGACGTTCACGGCCTTTTGCACACGACGTTCCGCACCCTCATCCAGAGCCACTTCCAGAGAAGGGCACGATGAAAAACACATCCTCATGCGTGTTCGCTGAATCGGGGACTGAAGGGACGTTTTGTAAACACTAGTTTGTTGTCGCATTTAATTCAAGGATATAAAATATTAAGAAAAAATATTACAGCAAAAAAAGTATTCAGGTGAATTCAGTTTTATATGTAAAGCGCTTTTATCAATGGGCAAATCTACAGCAGGGTTCAACAGTTCATGTTTACATGATAAACCTGGTGCACTTCGGAGTGAACTCGGGTCCAGCGTGGTGATGCAAAGGACGTAAACCTCGACAATAAACATAAGAACAGATTCGAGATCAAAGTAGCGTTAAACAACTTCCTTCCTTTATATAATAGAGAGGAATAAAGTGATGAGTCAAGATTTATTTGCAAACCTGAAATGTCTGTCACTTCCTTATCAAACCAAACTAAATATTAACCGTGGCCATTCTACTGGTGGCTCTACAGGTTGGACTGGTTGGTCATATTACCAGTACCATCCTTTTTTTTTATTTGGTTTGCCAGGTTTCGTGTGCCATTGTCTTCTTTAGAAGGGGCCAGGTTTCTGCACAGACCTGTTCAGACATGTTTCAGCAGCTGGCCTAAATTCGTTCTCTTCCGCAGTTCTGCGATTCTTTTCATCACGTGTTTCGTTTCGGGTTTGAGTGACTCATGGAATGTTGGACCGAAGTTAAGAGGCGAAGGAGGGAGGGGAAGAGCCGGAGAGCTTCACATCACATTTTCATGAAATCTCAGACACACATAGACTAACTTACTTTTCGGCTTCTCCCATTAGGGGGCGCCACAGCGGATCATCGTTATTCGTTTGATTAATGGCTGTTTTTCTTACACACATAGGCTATTAAGACGAAAGTATATGTACACCTGACATTTCATATTACAATTTCTTAAAGAAATCCCTGGTCATGAAAAATTCGATTCAAATGCAAACTGAAACTAAAAAAGGAACACTGCAAATAAAATAAAAACAGTTACATTCAAAATTAATAAAAACTTTTAAAGCTCATGAGACATCAGTGATTCGCTACTAGAGGTCGCTCCCATACTGTATAATGACTCCGGAACTCTTCAGCCCCCCCCAGAAACCCGGAAAAACTATGGGTGTGGATTTTAGCCGATAGTTCCAGCAATCTTGGTGCCGATTAATCAATGATTACCACAGAATTGGCAGTACACGATAGTATAGGACGTCTTTGTTTTGGATTCAGGAGCAGGAAACGTTCCTTTTACTTAGAAACCTGTTTCAGTATGTGCACAAAGCCAGCTCCATGAAGATCTGCTTTACATTAGTTGGAGGGAAGATCTTAAGCTTTGAAACCCTATTGGGATGAATGTGAATGCAGACTGCACCCCAGGCCTCCTCACCTCAACTACATCAGTCCCTGCATGAATCTCCACAAAATCTAGAGGAACATCTTCCCAGAAGAGTGGAGGTTATTATAACTGCAAATAAGGGACTGAATGTGGAACGAGATTTGTCGGGTGTCCACAAACTTTTGTTTTCGTGTCTGAGCGTGATTCTGCATTCTCATCATCATCATGCTACATTAACTTCTGAGATGTTCAGAGAGCTCTTTTTACTTTTTACTTAATTTTTGTACTAAAGTTCAGTACTATTTTTAATGGATTGTTGTTGTTTTTTTTTTTATCCGGTATCCATTTAAAAAAACAGTTAATTCATCGGGTATATCGGCTATGCAGGTTCTGACTGCATTATCGTCACGTTATAAACATATGTTCATCTAAAACAACGAGCAAGTTGCTGTGGTGTAAAGAGGACGAGGTAGTTCAGGGTTGTGCAGTAGAAAATGTGCTTCATTGGTTGTTTTCTCAGATCATCACCTCTGTTATCTCTGTTAACCGTATATAATAGTAACCAGCAGTACTGAAATGTTCATGCATCAGTACCCAGAATTGTGTGTGTTTACATTTCTCGTTGTGTTTAATTGATATCAGGTTAATATTGATGAACTGTTTTATATTTGTGTGTGTGTGTGTGTGTGTGTGTGTGTGTGTGTGTTAGTAACTGATTCTGGTTTGGCCCTGCAGGTTGCTCCAGGCCATCAGCAGTGCTTCATGGTCGAGGAAACCTCACGGAGACGAACCGTGGCTCCTTCCCCACAGGCACAGTGCTGCAGTACAGCTGCGATTCAGGATACACGCTGAGCGGGGAGAGCGTCATCACATGCACCGCACCGGGACGCTGGTCCTCCGCCACTCCACACTGCCTCAAAAACGATGGTGAGTTTTTCTCTCTCTCGCGCTCTCTCTCTCTCTCTCTCTCTCTCTCTCTCACACTCACTCACTCACTCACATATTCTCTCTCTCTCTTTCTCTTTCTCTCTCACACACTCACTCACTTACTCTCGCTCTCTCTCTCACTCACTCACTCATTCACTCTCTCTCTCTCTCACTCACTCACTCATTCACTCTCTCTCTCTCACACTCACTCACTCACTCACTCATTTACTCATTCACACTCACTCTCTCTCTCACACTCACTCACTCACTCACTCTCTCACACTCACTCACTCACTCTCTCTCACACTCACTCGCTCACTCTCTCTCACTCACTCACTCACTCTCGCTCTCTCTCTCTCTCACACTCACTTATTATATATTTCATTTGTGTGTGTTTTTCCCTACATTTCATTGCTTCATTCGATTTAAAAATAATATATAGATACATGTTTACATATTGTGTATACATGTTATTACATATATACATACTATATATATATAAAGTTCATTCCATTACATGCTTTTATTTAACATTTATATATACATATATATGAATAAAATTATATATAAATGTTAAATGAAAGCATGTAATGGAATGAACATTTTATAATTTATATATTTATATATCATCAAAATATCACTGATTTTTGTTTGATGTAGAATCAGAGATTTTATTTATTTATTTTTAGCCTTTCTAGCACAATTTACTGTCTTTTTTTCTTCTGTTCTTTTTTTCCTTTTTTTATTTTGCTATTCATATGATAATTACAATAACAACAACAATAATAATAATAATGGGTATTATTGTTATAAAAAGCAGTGAGGCAGTACAGGGATAAAAAATACATAAACAAACATACATATGTATATTGTATATATGTACCTTTTATTCATTTTTGCATGTTTTTTCTTGTACATATTTATTTATTATTGTTATGATTATGATTATTATTAATGGATCTTCTCTCTATTGTCTGTGTTTGTGCGTGTTTAGTGTGTCGTCCTCCCAGTGAGCCGGAGAATGGGGGTTATATGTGTCACCCCTCCCCTTGCCCCAGACTGATTGAAGGGACAGTGATCGAGTATTTCTGTGATGAGGGCTACACGCTGAAGGGATACAGGTACCACACATGCAGGAACGGAGACTGGGACTCAGCAGCACCCATCATCTGTCACCTGGGACAAGGTAAATCATCTTCCATCCAAAAACTGCTCTAATACACACGTCTCGCATACGCTCGTGTTATTGAGTGCTTGTTTCCTCTGACTGTTTATAATTTATCTCTGTGTGTGTCTCCTTATCCCTCGTTTAAAAGGAAAGGAAGAGCGCTCTACTCTGGGTATGCCAGCTCTCTCGATTGTGGCCTCCACCGCCAGCTCTGTGGCTCTCATCCTGCTGCTGGTTGTCCTCTTTGTCCTTCTGCAGCCCAAACTCAAATCCTTCCATCACAGCAGGTCTGACATCAACACCGACCTCTTCTAACACACTTTCTGACAACTTTACATCACCATGACAACGATTGACATGCCGTAAATTTACCTCTGCATAATGTGCAGCACCACCTGCTGGCCATTTCAATACCAACACCTTCTTCTTTGACAATAATCTGCAGTTTCATTTTATTCTTATTTCAGTGAAGCCAAAATATTCGACATTATTAATAATTAGATATTATTTAATGTATGATAAATATTTAATGTAGATGTTCCATAATTATTAACCCCCCAAGTATCTTCTCATTTTGTAGCACACCAGGGTGACTAGGAACATGTTCCTGAGTCATTTATTATAATGATGGGAATATATCTGGGGAAATAATTCCACCGGAAAATCTGTTTTAATTGCTAAAATTGTTTTACTGCTGCGGCAAGTCTCAAATCACGCACCAAAATCCCCCATGATGAACATGTTCATCTATCAAAACCGTCCGTGTGGAAACATAGCATCTATCTATCTATCTATCTATTCATATATATGTTTGCATTGTCTTGTCCTGCCGTAGGCGTGAGCAGGGTGTATGTGGGCAGGCCGGCTCTATGGTTGTTGAAGGAGTTCAGGTCTCCCTTCCGTCCTACGAGGAGGCGGTGTACGGCAGCGGTGGAGCAGCAGCTCCTCCCCCGGAGTCTCGAGTAAACATTGTCCTCTCTGAGGGGCCACAGACTGAACCTCCAGCTTCAGAGCTCGGACAATCCGGACCCGAGCACAGTCTCCCCTCCACCTCCGCCTCTGCCTCCTCACGCTCCTGTCACGCCGAGACCGTGCTCGTTCACCAGGACCCCTCTTCATCCTCTCCGTCCCCCTCCTCTTCCTCCACCACCTGGGTGTCGGAGCAGCGCGGGGCTGCGGCGGCGCGTAGGCCGAGCAGCACGAGCAGTGACCAGCGCAGCCTGCTCTCCCTCACCTCCGTAGAGGAATATGGAGACGGTATGCCGCAAACACTCGATCAACCTTTAACATTCTTTCCTGGTTTTAACCAGAAATAAACACTGAGCAGCGCCCCCTTGTGCTGGATTTTTTGTACAATATTTTATTTTAAACAGAATTTTGGTACACACAATTGACCTGGATATATCAGTGTACACACTGCATCACTTTAGAATTGTGTGCGTTACATCCCATTCCACATTTAGTCCCCGTTTGCTCTTATAAGAATCTCCACTCTTCTGCAAAGATGTTTCACTAGATTTTTTTAAAGATCGGTAGAGATTCATTCAGCCACAAGAGTGTTAATAAAGGGAAGTACTGATATGGGTAAGTTGAGGAGGACTAAGTCCATATAGTGTATTACAGAAGCACAGATAGCTGCTATAATGTAAGCAGAAACAGGAAGTAACCATAATTATGTGGTTTGTTGGATATTGTACTATAACTGCACAGCACTGGAGATCGATCGAGAGATTTTTATCGATGGCGATAACTACGCTGGTTTGTACTTGCTGATAAATATTGAATCAAACAATAGTTTTTAAAATGGAAACTGTATAAAAAAAAATTGCACTCCATGTAAAATATTACTAAGCTTTATTATTAAAATAATAAATAATACCTGAATCATGAAAATGTGTTAAATGAAAGAAATATGATTGTATTAATTATATAAGGAAATATTAGGAAAAATAAGACCTGCACTTGAACTGAAACCCAAAGTAACACACTAAATAAATATAAACCCTACGGTGCTGTCAGTGATTCGCCTCTAGAGGCCGCTGTCGTATTGTATCATGCGACCCGGAAAAACTATCCGTATGGATTTTTGCCATACATCTTTAATATTTGACCTCATGCATGCACATAAGAATCTCCCACGTCGGCGTTGTGACGCTGAATCTGTTTCCTATTTTCACAGATATTCCTCTGCTAAAGGAGGCCTGAGAGCAGCACGCAGCATCCTCCTGTCTGCGGATGATGACCAGGACTGTGGCTTCTTAAACTCCTTAAGCTTTTTACCAAACCCTTCCCCTCCCCATTGCTGCCGTACAGAATGCAGGAGTAACCAAATGCCTCTCGATTGACCGCCCTTTCACCTCTCGACAAACTGTCTTTCTCTCTATCGTGTCACTGTTAAACACCGCCATCACACTCCCACCGTCTCCCTCCACCGACTGCTGTACAGTATACAGGATTAGGAATAAATGCTTCCTGAGTCTAACACATCCATACACACCCCTCCTCAACCAAACGAACCACCACCACCCCCACCAAACAGATCGTCCCAAGCGGTGTTCCTAAAAGCAGTTGCACTCGTAAAAGCCTTCATCTTCTGATAGCTGTCTAACCCACAATGCGGTTTCTATGTAAACGTCGGTCGATCGGCGACCGAGGTTTACCGAATCAGGTTCTTTTTTTTTCTTTTCTTTTTTAAATGCTGCATGATATCTGTGCATTTAGAGTTTTTTTTGTTTTGTTTTTTGTTTTAACCCCAAAGTAGCGCACACACACCAGAACACGCATGCTGCACAGGACGGGACGAGTCGACATACAGGGATGAACTGGTTTACATAGTACTGTATACAAAGACATGCTTGCCTTTCTTTTCGCTGCAAACTGTGTGTGTGTGTGTGTGTGTGTGTGTGTGTGTGTGTGTGTGTGGTTTGACGGAATGAAGAGGGCTGAGTTGATTTTTTTTATTTTAAGAGCATTAGGAATTTTTATTTATAATTTTTTTTTTTATCCTCCCAGATAATCAGATCACAATATAATCTTCAGGTTTGCCTGCTTTTTCAGATGTCCTGAATAATTACATTTGAAATGTCCAGGGGTGGACAGATCACTAGCTTAGACGCCATTCCTTCAGGGGTATTTTGGTTTTGTTTGTTTCCTTTTTTTTGTTCAGTTACCCAAAAAAATGGTAGAACAAATAGACACTTCCTGAACGCGGTTCTTGTGATGTGTCTTTTCTGAACTGTAAATCGTCCAAGAATTTACTTTGTGCAATATAATAGGAAAATCGTATCTTTTTTTTTTTCTTTTCTTCATCAAATGAAGCACCGTTTTCATCCGATGTGTTCTAAAGAACACAATAGCAACTTTATGGGACACTGTCTTTCCAAACATGTCTCCCCTTTTCTCTCTTTGCCACTTTAAATTTTTTTATTAAATAATTTTTTTTTTTTTTTTGCCAATTAACCAATCACATGATTTGTTGAGGCAATAATCACATGATCATTTTTTATGTTAATCTAAGTGTCCTACAGAATGAATTCGTACCGAATAATTTATGTAATATTTATATTATTTATATATAAAATATATATTCTGTTTTATGAGCATTTTGTAGAGTTTATTTGCATTAGGCGTTTCCAAAATCTTCCCACAATCGGTGAAGGAATCTATGGAGGGAAACATAGTATACAATATAGTGTACTCACAGATCATTAATCAGGATTGTGGGGTTTTTTTCCTTCCCCCAGAATACACAAACACTTTGCAAAAAATAAATAAAAAATTATTATATATATATTTTAAAGCTGTCAATTAATTCAAATATCCAATTGCGATTAATTGCAACTTAATCACAAATCTTTTTTCGAATTTTTAATCTAATCAACATGCGCATGGACAACTATAGAGGCTTTATGCAAACGTATGTTTATTACTACTGAAACCGAACTCTACAGCATGACGACTAAATATCCTTGTAAATTATTCATTATTCATTACGGCGATTTAAATGACGTAAATCATCAGGACAACGAACGAAACCTTTGCCATGTTTCCACACGGACGGTTTTAATTGCCGCACGTAGGCGACATGGCTGATTTTGGTGCGCGATTTGTTTTTTCTTTTAATGTGTTTTTTTTTCATATCAGAAAGAAAGCCGTCACAAACAAATGTTGCGTATATATATATATATATATAAACAGAGACAAGAAGTAGATGATGGCATAAATCTTCGCGACAGACACGCTCGTATGAATACTAATGCTACGTAAAAGCCTGCATTTTTTTTTCCTGTATGTTTTTTGGAACGTAATTACGCCAACTTGCTGTTTATTTCGATCAAAAATCTTTTCATCCTAATTAATTAAGTTTAAAGTTTAATTGTATGATTTGTCCACCCCTTAACTATAAAAGCTCTCGGTCGTGTGTGTGATTAATTAGAGATCATCAGACAAGTTTATAACGTACACACACACACACTCACACACACACACACACACACACTAATTATTTGGGTTTGCCTGATTTGCATCAGGTAAGTAATGGTTGTGTATGTGTGAACAGATGTTTTTGTTTTTTTCTGCAAAAAGTCTCACGGAAGACAAAGCCGAGCTTTCGCCTTAATAGACTTGTACATTTCATTATTTTTGTAATCCCGTTCCTTCCGTTTTCAGTCGTCCTTCGAGACTTTACCTTTTTATTTCCTATGCATTAACAGTCTTACGGCTTTTTCAGAAGGTGTCGGGTTCTTTTTCTTTTCTTTTTTTATTTTCCTCATGGACTTTTGATGTCTGAAGTTCATCAGTTCTATCAGTTGTTGAAATCCTGGACATCATCGTATAGTTTTTCCATCTCATCCTTCCCTTTTTTTTTTTTTCTTTCTTCTGTACATTGCAGTGGGTGTGAAGATAGTATTTTAATATTTGTATAAAGTTTAATTTAATTCTACAGTTTGTGTGTATATAACTATTTCTAATTAAAGCTTCCTTTTAAAGTGCAACTTTTCACATGAATCGACGTGAATCTTTTTTACACAACTTTATAATCCTCTTTATTTCTGTACAAATAAAACCAAATTGAAAGAACGAACCAGAGGGGAAAATAATAGGAGAAAGATTCCATCAGATGATATGAAGCTATTATAGTAATCAATCAATGTTCAGCACGGTTTTGGGTTTGAGACCAAAAAATGAAATCCATAAAGGTGTTCAATAGCTCTATAGCAGAAGATCTTCCACTCCAACCTCCAACATTCCAGGTGGCTGTTGCAAAGCTACTGCAGTGATTTGTTATTACAATGAAACAATAATCCTGAAACGTGGACACCTGATCATAAGATTGGTATCTTTTTAACAACCAATTCCACATTTAGTCTCCATGTGCTCTTATAATAATCTCCACTCTTCTGGGAAGATGTTCTACTGATGTAGGTGAGAGGGTGAGGAGGCCTCGGGTGCAGGGAGCACAATCGGTTCATCCCAAAGGTGTTCACTAGGATTGGAGATCTATAGCAGGAGATCTTTATGGAGCTGGCTTTGTGCACAGGGTTTATGCTGGAACAGCTTTAGGTTTTCTCAAAGAAACTGAAAATGTCATACTACAGCATCCAAAGACATCCGATAGAATTCCAACAGTTTGAGGAAGAACCTCAATTGGTGTATGTAACTATTGTGTATTTCCTCATTCCTGCTCAATTCAGAGTTTAAATTCAGAGGTCCTGATGATGATTCTCCGGCGCTCAGGAGATCTTTATGGTTTATGCTGGAACAGCTTTAGGTTTTCTCAAAGAAACTGAAAAATGTCATACTACAGCATCCAAAGACATCTGATAGAATTCCAACAGTTTGAGGAAGAACCTCAATTGGTGTATGTAACTATTGTGTATTTCCTCGTTCCTGCTTAATTCGGAGTTTAAATTCAGAGGTCCTGATGATGATTCTCCGGCGCTGCATCAGGGGGTTTCTGCCTGGTGTGCCATCGGAAGAGGACGATGAAAATCAGCGCCTCAGGATCTTGGAAGAAAAAGTAGAGGAACGGAAAAAGGAAATACGGCCCGATGAATTCCGGTTTGAAAGCTACTTTTAGGATCGTGTAGCAGAGGGGAATATTCTGGCAACCTGTTTCTATAGCGACAGTCCTCTTACACCTTCAGGTAAAGAGAACACAGGTGAAGTGTTATAACAAAATATAAAAAAAAAAATATTTAGGATTAAAACTTATATTGACAAAAGTTTTGGGACACATGACATTGAGACATTAAATTTTCCTTTTATTTGAACTAGGAGACTCGAACATTATCCAGCTTGACAATGCGCTTGTGAACAAAGCCTGAAGATCTCCTTTCCATGGGTTGGAGTGGTAGATCTCATGTAGAGCTCTTGAACTCCTTTAGGATGAATATAAACCCTGACTGCACCCTAAGTAGCCTCCCCAAATCGCCTACATCAGCTGCTAACTTTACTAACACTGAATAAATCTCCACAAAAAAATGTAGTGGAACATCATCTGGCGACTAAATGTGAAATGAGATGTTCAAAAAGAACAACATACCAATCTTATGGCCAGGTGTCCTCATACGTTTGCCCATACAGTGCATTAGAGGCGGATTCCTTTACTTACAGTCCGTCGAACCTGAAGAAGAAGAGCGATAGCGCGTAGCCGAGTCCGTATCCGATCAGTGGCATCAGTGCTCCAGTGGCCAGGAGCCGAGGTTCTGTGACTGTCATCATCTCCTGGCCTAGTAAAATCCCAACCAGAGCAGCAAACAACCAGTCCGACCTATGAAAAGGTAAAAGGAAAAAAAAGACACTGAAGACATCTACGCTTCCTGTTTCTACCATCAGCTAACCCTCGTCCTACCCTGGTGATGAGTTTGGAGTACTGCGGTACTCGGTGGTTAATGTAGATGCCGAGGGCGCAGGGCAGCAAAGTCAAGACCAAGGCAAGGGTAAGATTCCTGTAGGGGACAGCAGTGGGGTCGGAGAACCCGTGGCAGTAAATGAAGAGAAGAAGGGGCATCATTCCGAGCGCTGCCAGTGTGGAGCAGGTGGTCATCACAATGCTGAGGGAAAAGAAGATCGCTGGTAAAGGAATCGAATATGGTTGCAGTAAAATACCAGTGCAGTTAAACAAAATGTGCCATTTGTAAGTATGTTAGTTTACTTTTATTTCTTTGGTTCAGACAGACAGCAAATCCTCAATTTACTTGAGTTCCTGTTGTGTGTGCAGGAAGTCACAGCTCTACCTCTGCCATGTTAATCTGTATTGTATGTGACTCTGACACGCCTCAGTCTCTGTAGTGTTGCGATGCGTCACAAATTATCGATCGCTTTCTAAATAATAAAAGTAACTGATAATATATAGATTTTATAGAGAAATAAATTGGTGTAACAATTTCTTTTATTGTAATTTATTGCGCTACAAACGGCAACTTGTATCCGATGCACTTTTTTTTGGATGTTTGTGTCATAAGTTTTATTAAAATATTTCCCAATACATTGTCAGCATTTAATCATTTGGTGTAGTCGCAGGTTTCACTGTCAGTATACATTTCCTTCTTAGTGTCCTTATTAACCAGAATCCAGATATACACTACAAGAGCAGAATTCTGGGGAGACCTGAGCATAAAAAAAAGCTTTGTGCTTTCTGAACATCCCGTCACCATTTGCTGTTTCCACTCTTCTGGGAAGGTGGCGCATGAAATTGTCTATTGATTTGAACTACGTGTGCACAAAGCGAACTCCATGAACTTATTCCTTACGTGGGTTTGAAGATGAGGAAGATCTCCTGCTTTTAACCATTTTGAACACCTTGGGGGTGAATGTTTTCACGCTGACTGCACCCCAGGCCTCCTCACCTACATCACTACCTGACTTTACTAACAGTCAAGTCAAGTCAAGAAGCTTTTATTGTCATTTTAACCATATATAGCTGATGTAGTACACAGTGACATGAAACAACGTTCCTCCTGAACCCAGGTGCTACATAAAACAACATAAAACAACAGTCACAGAACAGAAGAACACAGGGCAACTGGTGCAAACAGTGCAAAAGACAACACAAGACAGTGCAGGACTACACAGGACAGTGCGGGACAATACACAAAATATAAAAATAAAAACAGCAATAGCTCCGCCAGTAAAACCTGTCGTGACAGAATAAGGTGCACAGTAGCAGAGAAATGTAAACAGAGAAATGTAAACAGAATTGTGCAATTCTACAATAGCAGCAATCAAAATAAACTGAACAGTGACCAAAGGATTTGGACAGAATATTGTGCAAAAAAGAGCAAGTCCCGAAAGATCAACAACAAACGGCATGTAAACATTTTGCGATAATGAAAGGTGTGAATGGTGCTGAAACCTGGGGGTGCGAAGTGTATGTGTGTTGAGTCCGGTTGTACAGATCAGTCACTCAGTTGTGTGTAAGTGTGTGTGTGTGTGTGTGTGAGAGATAGTTCAGTTCAGATGTTTTTTGAGGAGCCTGATGGCTTGCGGGAAAAAAACTGTTGCACAGTCTTGATGTGACGGCCCGAATGCTTCGGAACCGTTTCCCTGATGGTAGGAGGGTGAAGTGTTTGTGTGTGACGGGTGTGTGTGGTCATCCACAATGCTGTGTGCTTTGCGGATGCAGCGTGTGGTGTACATGTCCATGATAAAGGGGAGAGAGACTCCGATGATCTTCTCAGCTGTCCTCACTATCCTCTGTAGGGTCTTGCGATCCGAGACGGTGCAGTTCCCAAATTTGATGGTCCCTCTGTAGAACATGGTCAGGATGGGGGGAGAGAGATGAGCTTTTCTCAGCCTTCTCGGAAAATAGATAGGGAAAGAGATGCTGCTGGGCTTTCTTGGTGATGGAGCTGGTGTTAAGTGACCAGGAAAGGTTGTCCGCCAGAAGAACACCAAGGAATTTACTGCTCTTGACGATCTCCACTGAAGATCCATCGATCAGTGGAGAATCGTCACTCTGTGTTCTTCTGAAGTCAACGACCATCTCTTTGGTTTTGTCCACATTCAGAGACAGGTTGTTGGCTCCACACCAGGCTGTTAACCGTTGCACCTCCTCTCTGTATGCTGACTCGTCGTTCTTGCTGATTAGACCCACCACGGTCGTGTCATCAGCAAACTTAATGATATGATTTGAGCTGTGCGTTGGTGCACAGTCGTGAGTCAACAGAGTGAACAGCAGTGGACTGAGCACACAGCCCTGAGGGGCTCCAGTGCTCAGTGTGGTGGTGCTGGAGATGCTGTTCCCGATCCGTACTGACTAAGGTCTCTCAGTCAGGAAGTCCAGGATCCAGTAACACCCTTCTAGCTGAATGAATCTCCACAAACTCTAGTGGAACATCTTCCCTGAAGAGTGAAGGAGATAATAAAAGCAAACGGGGACAAGACATGAATCAAAAAGAAGAACATACCAATCTTACAAGCAGGTGCCTACAAATTTTGTCCACATATTAATAATGCACATGCTAATGATATAATTTGAGGAATAATAACTCTACCTGAGATTCATATCTCCCCTGAAGGCATAGGCCAGGACATTGGACAGCACTCCTCCTGGAGAGCAGCCGCAAACCAGGACCGCCATGGCCTGGCTGGTGCCAAGCCGGAACAGTTTAGCCAGGGAGAAGACGGTGAGGGGCATCACCCCGAACTGAGCCAGGATGGCGATCGCCACCCCTTTGGGCTTCACGATGTGGGCTTTTATCTTGGACACGTTCATGGTGCACCCGAGAGCGACCATGGTGTCACACAGGATGATGATGCTGACCCAGTTAGGAAACATTTTTCTGGCTCCAGTAATCATAGGAAACGTTCGCAGTTCGGTTGAAGAAGGCAAAGGCGAGCTCCATGTTCAGTGAGAGTTTCTAGGCAAAGTAAGAAAAATCGAGATCAAGACACTATATGAAAATGTAGTTGCGTTAAAAACAAAATTTGAGGCAATACACCAGCATCAGCATTTCTTTGCTGATGTGAAAGATCTCACAGGAGTTTAGTGCATAAATCAGAAAGAAATTGAAGTTTTTTTCAGACTATGTGTTGTTTTCCTGTCATGTTTTCTCAGGACTTACCTCTATGATACGCACTCAAATGAGCCGCTTGGATCCGTGTGTCATATGGTTTTAAGACACAGCTGGAAGGATTCTGGTTTACACCCTCTGTTTTTTGTTTTTTACACTGTTTTAGCTGAAGGGCATTGATTTGGATTTAGCAAATTAGATTTGACAACCTAGTCATCAAGGAGGATATGCATGTTCTGGAGTGTGGAGTGTTATTTAGTAGTATTAAGTGTTGCTGCCTAAGGTAGCTTCTGGATACGTGGATAAGATGTTGGTCTCCTGATTGAAAGGTCAGGGTTTCAAATCCCAGCACCACCAAACTACCACCGTTGGGGCCCTTAGCAAGGCTGTTAACCCTCAGCTGTTTAACTGAGATAAATGTATCTTATTCACACACATGTACTCTGTCTTACTCCTACTGACTTTCATTCCCCTTCTCTTCAGCGTGTACCTCCACCTCTCCAGGCTCTTCTCAACCTGCTTCCTACTCTCACCACAAATCACAATATTATCCGCAAACATCATAGTCCATGGAGACTCCTGTCTGACCTCGTCCATCAACTTGTCCATCACCACTGCAAACAGTAAAGGGCTCAGACCTGATCCTTGATGCAGCTCAACCTCCACCTTAAACAAGTCTGTCGTTCCTACTGCACACTTCACTGCTGTTACACTGTCCTCATACATGTCCTGCACCACCCTCACATACTTCTCTGACACATCCGACTTCCTCATGCAATACCACAACTCCTCTCTCCACCCTGTCATACGCTTTCTCTAAATCCTCTAACACACAATGCAACTCCTTCTGACCTTCTCTATACTTCTCCATCAACATTCTCAAAAGCAAAAAATGCATCTGTAGTGCTCTTCCTGTGCATGAAACCATACTGTTGCTCACAGATGGTAACCTTTTTCTCAGGCGTCTTCTCACCTTCCAAAATCTGGTTGAACAACCTGGTTAAAAACTCCACTGCCATGTCTCCTAAACATCTCCATGCTTCGATCCTCTTAACAGTTGCTCTCACTTTCTCCTTGCTAATCCTATTACTTCCTGCTTCACCAACTCCACACCATCCAACCTTCTCTCACTTTTATTTTTCTCGTTCATCAGCTGCTCAAAATATTCCCTCCACCTTCTCAACACACTCTCCTTACTAGTCAACACATTTACATCTCCATCCTTTTTCTGCTCTAACTTGCAGCACATCCTTCCCAGCTCGGTTCCTCTGCCTGGCCAATCACTACAAATCATTTTCTCCTTCCTTAGTGTTGAACCTCTCATACAGCTTCTCATATGCCTTTTCCTTGGCTTTCACCACAGCCCTCTTTACCTGCTGCCGCATCCCCTTATACTCATGCCTACTTTTCTCATCACTCTGACGATTCCAATTTTGTTTCTCCAACCTCTTTCTCCTTATGCTTTCCTCATTCCACCACCATGTCTCTTTGTCTTCCTTTCTAATTCTAGATACTACACCAAGTACCTTTCTAGCTGTCTCCCTCATCACTTCTGCAGTAGTTGCCCAATAATCCAGCACCTCTTCACCACCACCGAGCCTCTCTCTGGCCTCTTCCCTGAATCTCTCACTACACTCTTCCTCCTTCAGTTTCCACCATCTAATTCTTCGCCTCCAAAACCATCCCACAGATCACCATCCGATGCTGTCTAGCTACACTGTCCCCTGCCAACACCTTACAGTCTCCAATCTCCTTCAGGTGGCATCCCCTACATAGAACATAGTCCACCTGTGTGCACCTTCCTCCACTCTTATACATCACCCTATGATCCTCCTCCTTCTTAAAATACGTGTTCACCACTGCCATTTCCATCCCTTTAGCAAAATTTACCACCATCTGGCCTTCCACATTCCTCTCCTAAAAACCTACCTACCATCACCTCCTCATCACCTCTTTTCCCTTCACCTACATGCCCATTAAAGTCTTCCCCAATCATCAATCTTTCATTCCTAGGTACACCATCTATCATCTAACTCACTCCAGAATCTTTCCTTCTCCTTCATCTCACAACCCACTCGTGGAGCATAAGCACTGATGACATTTATTATCATCCCTTCAACTCCCAGCTTCACGTTTATCACTCTATCAGAAACTCTCTTCACCTCCACTACACTCTTACTGTACTCTTTCTTCAGAATCACCCCTACACCATTTCTCTTTCCATCCACACCATGATAGAACAGTTTAAACACCTCCAATGTTCCTGGTCTTATTCATTTTCCATTTGGTCTCCTAAACACACAACATATCTACTTTTATCCTCTACATCATATCAGCTCCCTCTCTTATTTTAACGAAAAATATATATTTTTTAAAGATAAGAGAAGAAATAAAATTTTTCAGTGCAACACATGTTCACAACGTAATTTCTTTACTCGGATACCAAATAAATAAATAAATAAATAATTACTTTTAATCACTAAACATTTGTTTTACTGATGCGGCAAATCTCAAATCAAATACAAAAAATCCACCACCATGCACAGGTCCGGCAATTAAAACCATCCGTGTGGAAACATCCTGTTGATTTGGGTACAGTGAAAACTTGGATTTTGATTAAAATGAAACTTTACGAGCAATAACTCTCACTGTGTAAAACAATGGGAGCTCAGCTCAGCTTCCTGCATACTCGTTTGATGTTTATCTCCAGTACAGGCAGCATTCGTGTGAACGTACTGTTTACTGTAGTATTGTGACCCTGAATTTTCTCTTAAAAGGAGATTCTCCTTCCAAGTAATAACCCTCATCTCCTCTTCCTCCCGCACACCAGCCATGACTCTTTTTAAAGGTGAAGTGTAGGTTAATTCATTTTATTTGTACTTCATATTATGTAAAAATCATTGTTATTTGTTTTAGCTACATTGGGGACATTACTTTGTACATAAAATACCATTAAAAATGATTTCTTAATGAATATTTTTGGATGTGTGGAACGAATGATCTGAATTTACGTTATTTCCTTTAGAAAAATGTCTTTGCACTGCAAAATTTTCCCAATGTAAATGTTTTATCAGAATATTGTGTCTTTATGCTCTCTAATGCTAGTGCTGCTTTCGCTAGTTTTTTCGCTAGTCATGTGATTAATCAGGATTAAATATTTGAATTGATTGACAGCCCCAGTTATGATCTGTCACAAACCCTGTGTCCTCCTGTGACAAATGATTCCCAGAATTCCCGCAAGCAGCCGCACCCATTTTCCCCACCAGCCATCCTCATTTTCCTGCGTTCTGTTTATAACGGCAAACTAGTTACACCAGTGTTCAACTCTTTTGCAAGAAATAAAACAATATGGTTTGTAAATGTGCCTAGTTTACTTTTGTATTTACTGTGAACTTGTCTGAAAGTTTAGTCCAGGGCTCTGGTATTTGATTTGACTTTGCTTTGGCTGTTTATTAATTCTGCTCTGTTGCACTTAGAGAACACGATGTCTGAACCCCTTTTTAAATGAACACTCAATCCTGAAATTTTGCTTGCAGAATAAAAATTTAATAATTTATTTTCTGTTAAAGGTCACCAGAGCTTTGATTCGTTGCAGGTTTATACGCAGGTTTCTTGTGGCATCTGTAGATCACGATGAAAGCCAAAGCCTCAACGATTTGAAAGAAAAAGTAGACAAATGGGAAGAGGGTGTATGGGCCGATGACCTCTCGCTCGAAAGCTACCTCGAGGATGGTGTAGCAGAGATGGAGGTTTTGGCAACCGGTCTCTATGGCAACAGTCCTCCTACAGCTTCGAGTTTAAAGAAAAAGACAATATAAAGTTAGTCTCAGATACGGGGTTTTATTTACATTTACATTCTGCAGACATCCAGAAAACCTTGAGAGGAACCTTCAAATCTTCTTCTGGTGACATCGTTACATTTACAGCATTCGTTTGGACAACGTTTGGAGACACTAAAGACATCTTTTTATGCTATACCTTCATGTCTTTACCTACATTAACGAAGTATTGGACAATACTACAAAATTGAGATCCAAATCAATGCTCTATTGCCCTAATATGATGCTACATCTCAAAGTATTCAGTGGGCACCTTTTCCCAAAGCTACATGATTATACAGTTAAAGATATAAAGGTTTTTGGTTAATGCTAAAACGCTCTGATGACGCTGCTAGACAAAGTACACCAATATTGTACATGAGGTAAAAGATTTTACGTCTCGAGGATTAATGTTTTCTCGAAAATGCAGTGGAGGAAATAATGAAGATAGTACAAATTATAATGTGGTGAATGTTTTAGTGAGGTAAAAGTGTGGGGTTTTTTGTTTTTGTTAAATGGAAATACTGAAGTACAATAACAAAGAAAAAAATACTTTCTTTCTGTCCATCATATTTTTAGTAGTCCATTACATTATGCACTTATATTTTTCTTAAAAATCGTAGCGTAAATGATTTTTCACGATTTTAAATCCGAGCAGTGTCAAGATGACGCGCTCATGCCCTTCAGCTTAACCCTTAGCTGCTAAGTTGGGTAATGATATAATTGTAATTTCCTTGGATAATGAAGTCTGCTAAAGTTTGTATGCAACGGTATGCAAAATTTACTGTTCGGTTAAATTTCGGTGCAGTTAAGGGAAAGAAATGTGAAACATAATAATAATAAACTGCGTAAAAAATATAAAAAACAACAATCAATTTTAACATTTGTGAAAAGTTTCTATTTGTAAAATAAAATGCCCACTTGGTTAAATAATACAGTGGAACCCGGTTATGTCGATGTCGTAGGGGGTCGCCAAAAAGCATCGAGGTAACCGATGAGCGAGATAAACGAAAATCAAAATGGCGGCAGTATATTAACGTGCTTGAAATTTCCTTATGTATATGATGTGCGTTAATAAATGAGAATGTGCATGCACGTGTTTTTGGAGGTTTTTTTACACAACAGCGTTGCCGCGATTTGTTTGATGAAGTCATGCTATAAAAATACATACAGTACATGTTTATCTGTCAGGAATCCACCTGCCACGCCCCCTTCAGCCCCCTTCAGCGTGTCAGGTGTTTTCTCAGCCGCTTTCTCTGAAGCTCCGCTTCAATCGCGCACATATGATGCTCGTTTATCATCATCACCAGCTCCTATTTAAACTTCCACACTCTCACTCTCGGGTATTGTTGGTATATGTTGGTTCACGGCGGTCGTTGTTATCACGCATGCGTATCCCGGTACGTGTCTTCCCACCGGCACTCTCTCAACGGCTGCTCTTTTCTTCCCAAAGCGCATCGCGGATTCTCCCCCGATCCCGGTTCATTCTATGATTTTGCTGGTCATCACACTTTCCGTGCTGCCAATCGCGGGTTTTGCCTCCCGTTCATCGCATAACATTTAACAACAAAAGGCATACGTGCACTAACTAACAGCAGAGATTCACCAGTAAACAATACAACACAATACAATTTTTCCACCACTTCCGCGAGTTCTTCTGCGGCTGCACCGAGATAACCGACATTAAATGGCAATTTTTTCCCCCCTTCTACTCGAGATATTAGGGTTCAGCGACATAAAAAAACATCGACATAACCGATAAAAAATGAATTTGGTGGTTCCACTTCAAAAACATCGACTTAATAGGGTTGTCGAGGAAACCGATGTCGAGATAAGCGGATTCCACTGTATATAAAGCTTATATTCGGCTGCTCCCATTAGGGGGCGCCACAGCGGCTCATCCGCATGTTTGATTTGGCACATTTTTACGCTCGATGCCCTTCCTAACGCAACCCTCCCCATTTATCCGGGCTTGGGACCGCCACTAAGAGTGGCTGGGGTCGGTTCCCTGACCGGGGATCGAACCCCGGCCACAGCGGTGAGAGCGCCACATCCTAACCACTAGACCACCAGGGAACTTGGGTAAATAATATATATAAAATAATATTTCTTATAATATTTTATAAAAATGTCAAATAAAAATTTAATTAAATAAATCTAGTAAATGCAATACACTTATATTGATTAAATTGAGTAATCAATTAAACACAAATTAAATTTATTAAATACAATTAAAAATTAAATTAAAAAGTTTACATAATGATGGCCAGGAAGTGGTTAAGATTTTGCAAAACGACGTACTACAAATCGTATTTCCGGTACGACGCGAGTCGCAGTAACACTCGCTCTGGTATTATTTGGTGTTCCGTATATGGTTCCTCTCAAGGTTTTTTTTTTGCCACTGCGCCCACTTATACACAAACTCATACATACATACCTTCACATACAGTTTGTAAAACTTTATTAACTTACGGTTCATCGAAACTGAAAAGAAAAGACAACACATAGCCAAGCACATATCCAATAAATGGCAGTAGTGCTCCTATGGCCAGAATTCGAGGTTCTGTCACCACCCAGATGACCGGTCCTAAGTAAACGCCGAGCAGACTGCCTAAGACAATATAACTGACCACCATTACTCCCAGTCCAATCTGTGACCAAAAAAGAGCACATCGAGATGAATAACTCGTCTTCCTACAATTTGGATTTCTTTACTGGTTATTGACAAAAATATGTTTGCCTACCTTGAGGACAAGCTTGGATTTCTTTGGAAAGCGATAGCTGATGTAGATGCCAATGAAGCAGGGCAGCAAGATGAAGATCAAGGTCAGGGCGATGCGAAGGTAAGGCACGGCACTCAGGTTTGGTAAGCCATGGAGGTAAATGAAGAGCAGAAGGGGTATCATTCCCAGCGCCCCCAGTGTGGAGCAGGTTGTCATCACAATGCTGAGGTTGGAGAGACAACCAATGGCAGAGAAAACAATTCAATCAAATTGTATTTGTATAGCGCTTTTAACCATGAACATTGTCTCCAAGCAGCTTTCCACAGATAAATCACTATTACTGTTTGTAGATACAATGAAGGTTTGTATATTACAGGTACAACATTTTTAGACTTGTGTATTGGAAGGAAAAAAGAAGCAGGCAGAGATATAGGAGTAAAATCGTATTAGTGCAATGGGACAACTTTCAGGTTGCTTGGCATGGATTTGTCTGAAATGTAAGCATTAAGGTGAGATGGCTACAGACTCAGTGGCCCAGAAGTGGCAACTTGGTGTGAACTTGCAACCTTCGAATGCTTTTACCACAGATTGTGGAAGTACTATGTAGTGTTGCCACCAAAACAAGATCCTCCATAGTGCTGAAAATGGAGACTTACTTTTTTTCCCGTTCAGAGGCTTTTAGACCCCATCCTTGATATTTACTCTGCGAGGTGGCATCAAAAAGTTTGGAGACTCGCTCTGTTTACAAGTAAGTACTTTATTTATCTACGTTTACACATGATCTCCTGCCACCTCTGGAATGTGTCCTAGGAGTCTTGTTTTTAAAGCGTGTCAAGCACCTTCTGCGATCCACAGCGGTGTCGAATCTGGCGAGTGGGGTGGGTGCAGAAGTGAGATCATGCGGATCGTTCTCTGACAATCAACAAGCACAAGTTGCAACGTTTGACATTTTCAAGGGTTGCTGATCCCTCGTCGTCTTCCAGCGATGTTCTTCCACTCTTGAAACACCTCAAACAACTCGTTGCAGCATCGCCGTATACGCTGAGTTTTACGAATTTTCATGTTTGCTTTTTTTTCTAACAATAAAATCGCAGACATGGTAACACACGTGGCCAAAATGGCACCAGCATTTTTACATGGCACCTTTTTTCTGACCTCGTATATCTGATGTAATACACTATTTACCTGTACACTGGCTTCGTAATATAGAAAGCTGATTCGAAGGGCAGAAACATACCTGAGGTTCATGTCCCCTTTAACAGCAAAGGCCAGGACGTTGGAAAGCATTCCTCCTGGACAGCACCCACAAACCAGCACCGCCATGGCTGCACTGGGACCGAGTTGGAAGAGTTTAGCCAGAGAGAAGGCTGTAAGAGGCATCACTCCAAACTGAACCACAAAAGAGATCACTACAGCTTTGGGCTTTTTGATATGGCTCTTTATCTCCGAGAATTTCATCGTGCAGCCAAGAGCAACCATAGTGTCGAACAGGATGATTATGCAGATCACATTAATGACCTGATCCATAACAGGAGAAAACGAGATGTCGGACAACGTGGCATTAGTGAAGTTATTTTGGCCCAGATTGTAGGAATGAAGACCAGTTTGGTTACTGGTGAAATTCATCTTCAGTGCTTGTTCAGGGCAGATTTCTGTAAGGAGGAGAAAACACCAGCATGTTATTTTTTTCAGGGATCACATGTTTACAGGTAGTTTTAAAGCATTCTTTGCCAGAACAGCATCATAAAGGAGGTAGTAGCTCAGAGGTTAAGATGTTGGCCTTCTAATCAGAAGGATATGAGTTTAAATCCCAGCACTACAAAGCTGCCAGTGTTGGGCCCTTGAACAAAGACCATTGTCCTCAAACGCTATGTATAAAAGAGATAATTGTAAGTCATTCTGGACAAAAATGGCTGCCAAACGTCTTAAGCTTTAATGGAATCAGTTTTGTCTGAGCCATGATTTTCAGTAAGTCACTTCTTCAGGAGGCTTGGTTTATATCTAAAAGTTCTTCAATCATTTCTTATCAACTTTACACTGGAGCACCAGGAACTGCTATGGTACTGTTTTCACCAATCTTATGCTCAGGTGTCAACAAACGAGTCCCTATTGTGTATATCGGACACAATATGCAGTCGAATTACTCAATTTAATTCAAATTGACGTTCCCTACATCCAGATGTGCTCTGATTTTGCATGTGTTCATAGAATTTGTGATTTTTCAGCTAGAAGAACATAGGTGAGCTCAGGTACTGATGGTGGAATAGGTAAGGAGGATCCAATTCAACTTCATCCCAAACATGTTCAGTGCGGTTGAGAAGGTCAGGGCTCTGTGCAGAAGTTCTTCCACTCCAACCATATCACACCATGTGACTTTTTCAGACAACAAAGTTGAAAATGTGAGAACTTTTAAATTCCCCACAGTGGAAACACTGAAACGACACTCCTAAAAGCTAAAAATTGTAGTCTCTGAAAATGGAAGTCTTTTGATTTCATCAAGGAGAATTTGGTGTGGACTTGAGTGGTAAGAATGGAAACCTGCACCCACACTGGCCCTTTTTGGTAAAGATCATACACCCCTGGTGTGGTCTATTCATTGAACGCCATCACAGCCTTTCAGACACGACTCAAATATTGCTTCGGTTTCAGCTGATGTTCTTTTAGACCCCTGGTGCTGTGGCTCATCGTAATTTTGCACAAAAGTTCTACAGAAATTTAACACCATAAAGATCTCAACATCTGCACACAGTGTACTGTGTATTTATCCCTAAATGACAAGAGATCCGAAGCACTGATGGGGTTTGCAATGCTGCAAGAGTTAAAAAGATGGATCTAAGGAGGAACGCAGCATGTCAGGGACAGGCTCCAAATACTATTTCTAGCCATATGATCTGAAATGATTCAAAAATAAGCACCACTAGCCAGAGTTCTGAGTGGTGGGAGCTTTAGCAGTCTGCCACAGGAAGGTGATGCCCTCAGCAAGGGAAGAAGGCAGTGGGGCCATTGGGAAGCTGGTGAAAAGCTTTGATTGGAAGGAATGGTAGAGGAAAAAGGGGCTTAACACCAGCACCTGGCAAAACAGCTGGCCCCTGAACAGTTCTTAGAGACCAGACTGAAAGTTCATCTTGGCAAGTCATGCCTTGTAGTTCCTGGTACACTACAGGGTCTAAGAGAGCCTAATGAGATGACCAGAGTTCAGACCGAGGTCTACTACAGGAAAAGCATGAGCTTTAGCTGGCTGCCACAGAGAAGGTATGTAAAGCCAAATGCAGAGACAGACTCTGGAAGGTTTTATAATCAACAAGAGAGTAAAGACAGATAGAGGGGAAAAAAAAGAAAGAAAAATGACCAAAATCCTGACAATAAATAATTAAATACAGTAATCCTGATTTTATATATAAATAAACGAAAAAACGACAATAAACGGACGCCACCGTAAAAATGCTATTTTATGTTTTACGGTACTGTACTGTATTAACATTTTACATCATTTTATAATCAATTATCATATTTTTTATTAATAAATGTTATTATTTCAACATAAAACTCCATAAAAATAATTCCCTATAAGTGCTTTGGTCTATGGTGCTCTCCGGGAGAGACCCGGAAAATCAGCCAAACTAATTAGTTATCCAGCAAATGCGATTCCGCAATAAACCGGGAATTTTAATCGCGGTAAAACGTGATTACTGTCAATAAAAAAACAAATAAATAACCTTCATTAATCCAGTTAAAACCATTATTGTAATATACTGGCCTACAATTTTTTTTTTTTTGCGATAATTGCCAATGAATTTAGGGGGGGAACAGGATGTCACCCAACTACAGAACGATTAGAACAGAAGGAGAGATGTGATATAAATCAGGGATGTTCTACCTGAATCAAACCTCTAAATCTCATCATTGACACCACGGCTCTAGAAAGCATATATAACGGTTCATAAAACGGTTCATGAAAAAACATCACATCTGGTTTTCTTACCTCACAATGTCCAGCTTTTCTTGAAAACGTGCGTTTTGTAAATGCTCTTGTAATGTCCGTGTGTATCTGTGACCAAAATCGATTTCTTGTCCTCTGTCATTGTGGATAAAAAAAAAACACAGCTATAAAATCCACACCAATGCATTTGAGCAGACATTTAAACAGACGTTCTGTTCACACTGAAACGAAACGAAAGCTATAAAATGAAGAGAAGACTATTGGGAATAATGGAAAGATATTTATTAAAACATATGCAAACATTCATTCATCTATATATTATGGATTTTCCATAGAGAGTTAAAAATAGTCAAGGGTAAGGGCCTTTCTCAAGGGCCCAGCAGTGACAGCTTGGTGGTGCTGATATCTAAACGTACAACCTCCCCATCAGACCTCCAACATCCCAATCCCAGAGCTCCCACTTCCACCTGAAGACAGGGCTTACCTTCTTAAAGTCTCCTCACCTCACCTTAAAAAAGTTAGGCAAAAGTGCTGTGTTTGTCATCGGAGGAGAAAGACAGAGGGTTGTGTTTGTTCACGCCTCCTCATTTTCTAAGAAAATCAGTTATTCTTTGTTGACTGCAAATTCTTTGGAAGTGGAGCAACATGTATTCAGAGAGTTTACACAAATACTGTATCCATCCCAAACTAGCTTTATAATTAACCAAGGGGTTAAATAACAGTCACAGAGCGCTGGTGCTCCTGGCAAAGTTCTCATCAATGCTCATCAGGAACCTGTTTAGATCCTGAGCACACACACACTCGCGTGTCTTGATTAATGATTTATTACTTTCAGAACTGTATCTTTTACTGCCAACAGTAAATGAGATACCGCACACGTTCACTTCTACCACACCATACCGCACACAGTCACTTCTACCACACCATACCGCACACGTTTGCTTCTACCGCACTATACTGCACACGTTCACTTAGACAACACCATACCGCACACGTTCACTTCTACCGCACCATATCGCACACGTTCACTTCTACCTCACCATACCGCACACGTTCACTTCTACCGCACCATATCGCACACGTTCACTTCTACCACACCATACAGCAAACGTTCACTTATACAACACCATACCGCACACGTTCACTTCTACCACACCATACCGCACACGTTCACTTACTCCACACCATACCACACACGCTCACTTATACCACACCATACCGCACACGTTCACTTATACAGTGAGGAAAATAAGTATTTGAACACGCTGCTATTTTGCAAGTTCTCCCACTTAGAAATCATGGAGGGGTCTGAAATTGTCATCGTAGGTGCATGTCCACTGTGAGAGACATAATCTAAAAAAAAAAAATCCAGAAATCACAATATGATTTTTAAACTATTTATTTGTATGATACAGCTGCAAATAAGTATTTGAACACCTGTCTATCAGCTAGAATTCTGACCCTCAAATACCTGTTAGTCTGCCTTTAAAATCTCCACCTCCACTACATTTATTATCCTAAATTAGATGCACCTGTTTGAGGTCGTTAGCTGCATAAAGACACCTGTCCACCCCATACAATCAGTAAGAATCCAACTACTAACATGGCCAAGACCAAAGAGGTGTCCAAAGACACTAGAGACAAAATTGTACACCTCCACAATGCTGGAAAGGGCTACGGGGAAATTGCCAAGCAGCTTGGTGAAAAAAGGTCCACTGTTGGAGCAATCATTAGAAAATGGAAGAAGCTAAACATGACTGTCAATCTCCCTCAGACGGGGGCTATATGCAAGATCTCACCTCGTTGGGTCTTAATGATCCTAAGAAAGGTGAGAAATCAGCCCAGAACTACACGGGAGGAGCTGGTCAATGACCTGAAAAGAGCTGGGACCACCGTTTCCAAGGTTACTGTTGGTAATAAACTGAGACGTCATAGTTTGAAATCATGCATGGCACGGAAGGTTCCCCTGCTTAAACCAGCACATGTCCAGGCACGTCTTAAGCTGGCCAATGACCATTTGGATGATCCAGAGGAGTCATGGGAAAAGTCATGTGGTCAGATGAGACCAAAAATAGAACTTTTGGATCATAATTCCACTAAACGTGTTTGGAGGAAGAAGAATGATGAGTACCATCCCAAGAACACCATTCCTACTGTGAAGCATAGGGGTGGTAGCATCATGCTTTGGGGGTGTTTTCCTGCACATGGGACAGGGCGACTGCACTGTATTAAGGAAAGGATGACCGGGGCCATGTATTGCGAGATTTTGGGGAACAACCTCCTTCCCTCAGTTAGAGCATTGAAGATGGGTCGAGGCTGGGTCTTCCAACATGACAATGACCCGAAGCACACAGCCAGAATAACCAAGGAGTGGGTCTGTAGGAAGCATATCAAGGTTCTGGCATGACCTAAACCCAATAGAGAATCTTTGGAGGGAGCTCAAACTCCGTGTTTCTCAGC
>MU556250.1:3359100-3416600 GCA_024362625.1 Silurus asotus
AACACACCCTATATATATAATATATATATATATATATATATATATATATATATATCTTTATCTTTATCTTTATCTTTATATATTTTTATATTTTACATAGTTTATTGTTTTTATTTATCTGCCTTGTTTTTTCGCTGGTTTTATTTTTATTACACATTGTTCAGAATGCAAATATTTACATTATATATATAAATAAACATAATGTCCATTCATTGCCTTTCAAACAGAATTTACATCTCATAAAGATGATTATAAAACAGAATAAATATAAATGCAAGATAAATACATTTAATGATTAAAAATACAGGTAATCGACAGAATTTACAGAAATATAAATATAAGGTTGTGTTTATAAATGTATATTAATATTTACAAAAATGTTAAATATATGTGTATAAAATAGAAATATAATTTTAAATGATATAAAATTATGCAAATAGGTAAAGAATTGAGCAGCTTTTCAGAAATAGAATGTATGGACATAGAAGTAAAAGAAATAGAAATAGAAATAAAAGCCACGCACCAGCACCAGACACGACTTCAAAAATACCAAACAAAAGAACCCACACATTTCATTTCTTTTGGAAATCCAGGAAATAGATTGTTGAGCACACAGTGAGAGGAACATCAGATCATAATCATAATAACCATTTTTTCAGATACAATCATGTTGTCTGGAATAAACTGTTGGAGACATGTGCAGGTTTCGATGCAGCATACACACAAGAATTGGACAGTGAATGAATGGAAGAAAGTTGTCTGAAGTCCAAATGGGAAATTTGTTTCACTAACAGAAGATCTTTTGTAAGATCAGGAGAGAAGATGTGATCAGATTCCCTCACCCCCACACTCACACATGGAAGTGGAAGCGTAATGGTGTTGGGGTTGTTTTGGAGCAGAGAAGGTTAGAGATTTATTCTGGAAAGTGAAAGGACCCAACATGTCTCCCGTTCCATACTTCAACACCATGCATCCAGACTGCGGCTCATTGAAACCGACTTCACTGTACAGCAAACAGTGGTCTGGAGTGTCATCTATCATGGAAAGACCTGCCCAGTCACCACACCTAAATCCTACTGACCTGCTCTGAAGAACATCTTTGGTGAGTTTTTTAAGAGGCACAGCTGAAGGTGAAAAGCTGAATGTTTGATGAAACTACACATGCTGAGAAAATGTCCACCACTGGCTTTTGTGCCCAAAAACAATGAATGTTGCAATAATTTACAAAAAACTTTCATTTTTAACCAACCTAACCCACTGGTGTATTTCAGTAAGAGAAATGTTTTACACATTGCCAGTATCTGGACATGTTGTGTTGTATTTTGGCCACTAGAGGGCAACATTGTTTTCCTTTTGGCCTTTTGATCTTTTAAACGTCATTGTCGTTTCTGTATCTTGGTTTTCCCATTTACCCTGCTCTTTTAATTGTAATTTTCCTGATGCATACATTTCAAATTCCTAATTAAGGTTCACTTGGGTTCATTTGTCTCCTGTGGTTAACTAATCAAGTGTCTGTCTGACAAGCTGCTGACCCAAATTTAAGTTGTGGCCCTGGCTGGGATTCATCATTAATGCTGGATGTATCCACATGGATTCCAGAAAGCTCCAAGCAGTCAGAGAACCTTCAGAGAAGGGGTTCAGTGTTTCCTTGGCTTCGCAAATGTTTTTCACTGGTTTATCCAGGACTTCAGCTTTATGGTGACCAAACACTCCATCCTTGGCTGGCTAAAGATTTTATTTCCAATGTTCTTAGGATGGGAGAGATGGCATATTCAACATAGGCATATGTGAGCTTACAGTATGTATGCAGATGTGGTTTTAAATGTCTTTTTGTAGTTGTTGTGATCTGGTAAGAGGAACAAAACACAAGGTTGGAATATAACCTTCAACAGGCTCTTTGGTGCAATGGATATCACGGACTTTCAGGCTTATTGGTGGAGCTGTTCTGAGGTAAAATCAGGTGCCAGAAAACTCTTTTGCTTTGGACGGTTGTGGCTCAGTGGTTAAGGCTCTGGGTTCTTGATCAGAAAGTCACAGGTTTGAGCCCCAGCCAAGTCTAAGGTGCCCCTGTTGGCCCTCAAACCCATCTGACTCTGTGCTCTGACCTCAACTTCCTAACAAGCTGTGTTATATAAAGATAATCATTTCACTGTGCTTGGATGTATGTGTGACATATAAATTCGGTTTCATAGTTAATAAACACCAAGCTGCCAGCTGCTACCTCAAACGTACCGGAACATAATGCCTGCTAAAACACATGCTTACTGATGGTCTCCTGCAGTCTTTTCCCCAGAATATGCAAATACAATGATATACATGTTGTGGCCTGGTAAAGTATTTGCATGTTTAGAGACGTGTATAGGGGAAAAGTCTGTGACTGTCCTGTGGCTTTTCTTTTCTTTTTTCAAATGTCTCCCAAAAATAGCTAAAGTGAACACTGTAAATGTAACTTTATTCGGTTTATTTATTCACGTACACCTATCTACTATCTAAAGATCTGTGAGGTTACTGTGGATGGAACCACGGTAAAACCAGGAAGAGAATCTGTGGTCTATATGTTATTCAGAGAGCTTGAGGTTAGCAATCACTATGATCATTTCCCCCCAGTTTTCCATCAGTGAACATTTCAATAATATTCAGAAGTGGATCAAATTTTCCTGCTACACAATGAGCACTTTCTGGAAGTGGACCCCAGTTCCAAAAACATTGTGTAAAATGGAAATAAAAACAGGATTTGCAAATCTCATAAACCCATATTTTATTTCCAATAGAACACAGAAAACCTGTTTAAACTGAGGAAATGTACCATTTTATAGATACATTTTTTTCGGAAGGGGCAATAAAAGTCTGGTATAAATACTTTAAAAAAATTTACAGAACATGATATCATTAAACATTTCAAAGAATCTGGAGAAATCTTTATGCACACGGGAGAAGGGCAAAAAACTAAGTGGGAAGCCTGTGATCTTCAGGCCCTCAGACGGCACTGCATTTAAAACAGTCATTAAACCCTGACCTTTTCTGTCGCTCAGAGAAGCAGCACACAAACATTTTGGTGTTGGTGGAGAAGCTAAAGGTGACCGTGTGAGCTCTTGCACGTGTTCCTCTGTGTGTACAGAGACTCCTTTGCTTGTTTTAGTAATTTTTTGTGCTAATAGAGGATTTGCACCTGCTGGACAGGGAGGTTCTGGCTGTGTTTTTAGACCTTCGGGATAATAAACCATTAAGGTATTTCATTATTACATTGAGTGGTAAAGTGAAGAACACTGATGATCTCTACATCATCACCTGTTAGTGTTTAGATTTATTTATTAGGCAGCAGTTAAACATTTTGTCCCCAAAGTTGATGTTCGAAGCAGGAAAAATGGTTGAGCGTAAGGATTTGAGCAACAAATTGTGACCTCTAGACAACTGAGGCAGAGCATCCTCAGTATGTGCACAAAGTTCCAGTATGTGCACAAAGCCAGCTCCATGAAGATCTGCTTTACATGGGTTGGAGTGAAGATCTTAAGCTTTAAAACCCTATTGGGATGAATGTGAATGCAGACTGCACCCCAGGCCTCCTCACCTCAAATACATCAGTCCCTGCATGAATCTGTCAGAAAGTTCAGGTTATAGAATCCAAGGCAGATGCAACAAGAGCAGGGGAGAAAAGCTGTGCAGAGCTGAATCGGGAAGCTGATTCAGGGAGCCAGTTCAGGGAGACGATTCAGGAAGCCGATTCAGGGAGCCAATGTGCGCGGAGTGTGAGGATGCCGAGCCGGAAGTCGGGGCACATTCAGCGCCAGCCGGAAACCAAAACGCGCGTTTAGCGCGAGCAGAGCCGAGCCGGAAACCGGAGCGCGTTCAGCGCAAGCAGAGCAGAGCCGTGCCAGAAAATTAGACGCCATTTCCATGCAGCTGGTTGGGAGGGGGCGTTTCCTCTGTGATTGAGGCGGTAATGCCTAAAGTGCTCAAGCGGGCTGACAGTACCCCCCGTCGAGGGCGGCCCCGGACGCCCCAACAGGCTGCCTCGGGTGGACTCGATGAAAGCCAGCAATCAGGTCCGGGTCCAGGATAAAGTGGGGGGGGGCCCAGGAGTGTTCCTCAGGACCATAGCCCTCCCAATCCACAAGGTGCTGAAGGCCCCGACCACGACGATGGGAGCGGAGCAGGCCGGTGTAGGCAGGACCCCCGTCAATGACCCGGGCGGAGGGGGACTGTCGGAGGGCACCAGGGAGCAGGCCCGAACAGGTCGAACCCTAGACATGCCTGAGTCGGAGGGCCAAGGGATTGACGACCTTGGAAATGGGGAAGGGGCCAATGAAGTGGGGAAGCCCGTGGGGCGGGCTTCCGACAGGTGGCCTTAAGGGGAAGGTCCCGAGTAGAGAGCCATACATGTTGCCCGGCACGGTAGTGGGGGGCGAGGCGCCGCCTATGGTTGGCCCCCTGGCAAAGCCTAATGGCAAAACGTATCCTTTTTTTCGACAAAGAAGAAACCTGCCCCAGCTGGGGAGGAGGATGGTTGGAAGATACCTGCTGCCAGGGACTCCCGGATATACTGGTTCATGGCAGCCCTCTCTGGGGCGGATAACTGACAGCCGGCAGTGCTTTGGGTGGAGGGAGAGCAAGGCAGTGGCTGAAGCAATGCTCACCCCAATCCAGAATATGCCCTGTCATTCAATCAACATGTGGGTTGTGTTTCTGAAGCCAAGGGAACCTGAGCATAATAGAGGCTTGGGGAGAGGAGATGACCAGGAAGGAAAGCCACTCCTGATGGCGTTCCCCCACTGACATGAGTAGAGGCTTAGTACAGTGCGTGGCCCGGCCTAAAAGGCTGCTGTCAAGGGCTCTGATCAGCAGAGCTTCAGGTTGGGGTTCCATGGGAACCAGCAGTTGCTGGGCAAGCTTGAGGTTGATGCATTCGGCATCAGCCCCAGAGTCGACGAAGGCAGCCAATTCTATGCCTCCGGGGCAACCTGAAGGTGGACCAAGATAGTGGGTTTGGAGGGAGCGGGGAGGAGTGGCTCGTAGGTGCTCCCCCCTTCACCGACGAGACTTGCCTTTTACTGGGCAGGATGCGGCCATGTGCCCTTTACCTCCGCAGTAGAGGCATGGACCTAGAGACAGCCGTTTCTCCATCTCAGCGGGGGTCAGGTGGTGGCGTCCTATCTCCATGGCTTGCAGCGGAGAGAAAGAACAGGTACCAGAACCCGAAACACGAGATGTGGAACTGCTCGCAGTTAAAGGACTGTGAGGATCTAAGCTCTGAGCGGGGTAAGCACGCTTCCGGCGGCGTTCCTTTATGCACCGATCGATGCGTGTAGCCAATGAGATCAGTAAATCCAGATCCTGGGGTGGATCACAAGCGCCAAGTTCGTCCTTAACGGCAGAGGAGAGGCCCTGGAGGAAAGTATCGTAAAGCACAATGCAATCCCATCCGCTGTTAGTGGCCTGGGTCCGTAACTCAGCCGCGAACTCTGCAACAGAGCGATGCCCCTGTGCGGCCGAGACCGGGGACCGGACGGCATCTTGGCGTGGCGTAGATGTGCCGAAGACCTTCCGGAGTTCGGCAGAAAAGGCAGCGAACGATCTGCAGTTGGCTGATTTGACTTTCCCACTCCAGGAAGGAGGGAACAGGGGACAGGAGGAAAATGACGTAGGCCACCATGGAGCGCTCTGTACCAAATTGGGAGGCTGCATAATAAATGCACTTGCGTTCAGTGCGAGCAGAGCAGAGCCGAGCCGGAAACTGGAGCGCGTTCAGCACAAGCCGAGCCTAGCCGGCAACCGGAGAACAAAATGGTCAGGTCAGAAACAAAAGAACAAACAAAACAGAGAATATGCTGGAGAGTGATCAGGGCAAGCCTAAAGACAATCTGGCACTGTCTGGAGGATTCAGGTGTCTTTATTAGTGCCAGAAAATTAGACACCTTTTCCATGCAGCTGGTTGGGAGGGGACGTTTCCTTGGCAAACGAGATTTTCAATAAGCACAAGTCTTATGGTCAGGTGTCCACAAACTTTTGTTTTTGTGTCTGAGCTTGATTCTGCATTCTCATCATCATCATGCTACATTAACTTCTGAGATGTTCAGAGAGCTCTTTTAACTTTATTATGTAAATTATTCACCATATATTTATATTGATTTCATTGAGCAAACTTTCTCGATTCTCTTTTTATTTGTAATTTTTGTACTAAAGTTCAGTACTATTGTTCATGGATTGTTATGTTTGTTTATTTATTTTTTATCCGGTATCCATTTAAAAAAAACGGTTGATTCATCTGCATTATCGTCACGTTATGAACGTATGTTCATCTAAAACAACGAGCAAGTTGCTGTGGTGTAAGGAGGACGAGGTAGTTCAAGGTTATGCAGTAGAAAATGTGCGTCATTGGATGTTTCCTCAGATCATCACCTCTGTTACATAATATAACGTATTACGTATATAATAGTAACCAGCAGTACTGAAATGTTCATGCATCGGTACCCAGAATTGTGTGTTTATGTTTCTCGTTGTGTTTAATTGATATTATCAGGTTAATATTGATGAACTGTTTTATATTTGTGGTGTGTGTGTGTGTGTGTGTGTGTGTGTGTGTTAGTAACTGATTCTGGTTTGGCCCTGCAGGTTGCTCCAGGCCATCAGCAGTGCTTCATGGTCGAGGAAACCTTACAGAGACGAACCGTGGCTCCTTCCTCGCAGGCACAGTGCTGCAATACAGCTGCGATTCAGGATACACGCTGAGCGGCGAGAGCGTCATCACATGCACCGCACCGGGACGCTGGTCCTCCGCCACTCCACACTGCCTAAAAACGATGGTGAGTTTCTCTCTCTCTCTCTCTCTCTCTCTCTCTCTCTCTCTCTCTCTCTCTCTCTCTCTCTCTCTGTCTCACACACACACACACACTACACTGACTGAATATATGATCCATATTTTCTTTTTTGTTTATAATGTTAATTATAATAAGTCCAACATGTACAAACTTTATAACAAATTATTATAGATTTCATTTGTGTGTTTTTTTCATACGTTTCATTGCTTCATTCGAATAAAAAAATAAAAATGTTTATTCCATTACATGTTTTTATTTATCAATTATTTATATAGTGAGGCAGTAGGTGAGCCACAATCTGCGGCGGCCGAGCAGCACGAGCAGTGACCAGCGCAGCCTGCTCTCCCTCACCTCGTAGAGGAATATGGAGACGGTATGCCGCAAACACTCGATCAACCTTTAACACTCGTTCCTGGTTTTAACCAGAAATAAACACTAAACAGCGCCCCCTTGTGCTGGATTTTGCCTTTTCTTTGCACAATATTATTTTTTAGACAAAATTTTGGTACACACAATTGACCGGGATATATCAGTGTACACACTGCATCACTTTAGAATTGAGGGCACGGTTTTAAAATGATATTAGTGTGCTGTTGTGTGTGTTACGTTTACAGAAGGATTCCCCAGTGCTCCAGATCCCCAGTGCTGAGCTTTAGATAGATGTGTACATTTTGAACATCCCTTTTTCCATTTGCTCTTATAGGAATCTCCACTCTTCTGGGAGGATGTTTCACTAGATTTGCCACAAGGGTGTCAGCCACAAGGGTGTTAGTAAATTGAGGTACTGATATGAGTAAGTTGAAGAGGACTATGTCTATATAGTGTATTACAGAATCGGTCAATCGGTGACCGAGGTTTACCGAATCAGGTTCATTATTTTTCTTTTCCTTTTTTTAAATGCTTCATGATATCTGTGCATTTAGAGGGTTTTTTTTTTTTTAACCCCCAAAGTAGCGCACACGCACCAGAACATACATGCTGCACAGGACGTGTCGACATACAGGGATGAACTGGTTTACTGTATAGACATGTATGCCTTTCTTTTCGCTGCAAACTGTGTGTGTGGTTCGACGGAATAAAGAGGGCTCAAATGAGTATTTCTTTTCTTTTGAGAGCATTAGGAATTTCTTTATTTTATTTTTTTTTTATCCTCCCAGATAATCAGATCATATCATAATCTTCAGGTTTGCCTGAATTTCAGATGTCCTGAATGATTACATTTGAAATGTCCAGGGGTGGACAGGTCACAAGCTTAGACCTGAACCCAGCAAACATAAGAGGGTTAACACAATAGCAACTTTATGGGACACTGTCTTTCCAAACATGTCTCCCCTTTTCTCTCTTTGCCACTTTAAATTTTTTAATTAAATCATTTTTTATTTTTTTTTATTTTTAGCCAATCAACCAATCACATGATTTGTTGAGGCAAAAATCACATGATAATTTTTTATGTTAATCTAAGTGTCCTACAGAATGAATTTTACCCGAATAATTTATGTAATATTTATATTATTTATATATTCTGTTTTATGAGCATTTTGTAAGTTTATTTGCATTTGGCGTTTCTAAAATTCTCTCACAATCGGCGAAGGAATCTCTGTAGGGAAACATAGATAATATAGTGTACTCACAGATCATTAATCAGGATTGAGGGTTTTTTCCTCCAGAATACACAAACACTTTGCAAAAAGAACAAATATTATATATATTTTAAGGCTGTCAATCAGTTAAAATATCTAATTGTGATTTTCATGATTAATTGCAAATTAATCACACATCTTTTATCTGTTCTAAATATACCATAAATTAATACTTTTCAAGTTTTTAATTCTCTAATCAACATGCACATGGACAACTATAGAGGCTTTATGCAAATGTATGTTTATTACTACTGAAACCGAAATCTACACCGAGCATGATGACTAAATATACTTTAAATTATTCATTATTCATTACGGTTATTTAAATAAGGTAAATCATCAGGACAGCAAACGAACCCTTTGCTATGTTTTCACACGGACGGTTTTAATTGGCACACGTAGGCGACATGGCTAATTTTGGTGCGCGATTTGTTTCTTTTTCCTTTGGTGTTAGTTTTTTTTTTCCATATAAGAAAATCGTTACAAACAAATGTTGCCTAAGGTTTAAATTTTGCTTCTTTTATATTTTTTTATATATTTTTAATAAAAATGGTCATACAAAAATGCGTTGATAAAATCAGTGTCGTTAAAATTCATTTGCGTGAACGCGTTCATTTTGGCAGCCCTAATATATATATATATATATATTATATAAACTCACGTTCTCGAGTCACAGGCTGTCGGTTCTTGAACGTCATGCTGGTGATTTCCCTTGGCTGCTTTCCACGCTGGTTCCTTTGCTGAACTCCATTCCCATGAAGACTATTCAAGGTTGTAGAAGTTTACTTTCGTTTTCGGACTCTGGTTTTGTTGAGGATTTCTTGTCCCGAGCGGATACTTTTTGGTTTGTGGACATTTGCCTGATTTGCATTTTGTGTTTGGAAAATAAAGGGACAATGAGTTATTTCCGTTTCCGCGTCATGGTCGTCAGCCTGACAGCAGAACCGACCAAAACCGAAAGCGGATTCGCCCAACCGCGATGCCAACCGCGATGGATCGGCAGCCGAACCCGGCTTCGGATTTCCACCGGAAGATCAGTGCCGCTCCTCACGGTTCGGAACCACAGATGGCTGCGCCATGCCCCTTGACGAGCGCGAGGGGATTTATGGCTTCCTTCTCTGGGAAAGGAGAAGAATTGTGCAGATTTCTGAGGAGCATCAGCGAGTATGTGGAGGAAAATCTTTCCCAGTTTCCCTCCGAACAAGCCAAGATCGCCTTCTGCGTTTCCCTTCTGTCTGGTGAGGCTCTCTCAAAAACCAGCAAATTATGGAGCGCCAAAGGGGGCAATTTTGGCTCACTCGCCCGAATTTTCTGAGCTTCTTCTGGGGATGTGTGGGATAGAGGTGGCGGATCTCCACGACAGTCCCCTCTGTGAGGACAATGCTTCGTTCTGGGTTTCTGCAGAGCACGTGACTCCGACTCAAGGTCCTCCAAAGCAAGCAGCTCTGGTTTGGGTGTTTTTAAGGTTTTCCTCGTCCCAAGGTTTTTCGGAGTGCGCAGCTCTGGTTCTGGATTCTCCATCCAAAGATTCTTTAGCGCACGTGAATCGGTCCCAGGGTTCCTCGGAGTGCGCTGCTCTGGTTCAGGATTCCTCACGGTGCTCGGGTGCGGTCCTAGGTGCTTTCAGAGCACGCAGCTTTGTTCCAGAATTCTCACTGGTGCTCGGTTCCATCCCTGTGCATCCAAGAACACGAGGCTCCGCCCCTGGATCTGTACAAGTGCGCAGCTGTGTTCCGGGGTTCTCGTGAATGCACTGCACCATCTCCGAGCGTCTGCGAGCGTGCCATGGCATCCCAGCATCCCCAAGAGCTGTCCGTGCCACCACAGAACATCTAAAAGCGTGCTGCCCTGTTTCGAGGTTCCCGTGGGCGCGCCTCTCCGTCCCAGTGTCTCCAAGAGCACGCCTCTCTGTCCCAGTGTCTCCAGGAGCGCACCTGTCCACCACAGGTCCTTCACGAGCGTGCCTCTCTGCCACAGATCCTTCACGAGCGTGATTCCCCGCCTCAGATTCGTCACGAGCGTGACTCCCCGTCTCAGATTCGTCACGAGAGCGCCGGGCCGCCACAGACCCATCACGAGAGTGCCGGGCCACCACAGACCCGTGAAGAGAGCGCCGGGCCGCCACAGACCCGTCACGAGAGCGCCGGGCCACCACAGACCCGTCACAAAGGGCGCCGGGCCGCCACAAACCCATCACGAGGGCGCTGCTCAGCCACAGAGTTCCGCCAAGGGTGCCGCTCAGCCACCGAGTTCCGCCGAGGGTGCCGCTCAGCCACCTAGTCCTGCCGAGGGTGCTGCTCAGCCACCAAGTCCCCAAGAGAGCTCAGCCTGTTTCAGAGTCCCCAGGTGAGCTCAGCCCCGTTCAAAGGCCGCAAAGGGGACGTCATACCGCCGCCTGGCCGCGAAGAGATCGTCGTACCGAGCTCGCCCCCAAGTCCTCCTCAGGGCGAAGGCTCGCCCCCAAGTCCTCCTTAGGGCGACGTCCGGCCTCAAGGTTCCCCGCAGGGTGATGTCGGGCCTCCAGGTTCCTCCAAGGGTGACGTTGGGCCTCCAGGTTCCCCGCATTAAGATTTTGGCGCTCCAGGTTTCCCGCAGGACGACCTCGGGCCTCCAGGTTCCCCGCATGAAAATTTTGGGCCTCCAGGTTCCCCACAGAACGACTTCGGGCCTCCAGGTTCCCCACAGGATGACGTCGGGCCTCCAGGTTCCCCGCAGGGCGACGTCTGTCCTTCAGGTTCCCCGCATGACGACGTCGGTCCTCCAGGTCCCCCTGACGACAGCAAAGGTCTCCACAGGCCCTCCGAGGGTGTTGTTCCGGTCAACATCCTGCCAAAGGTGCCCCTGTGTTTCTGGTCTCCGCCGTGGACGTCGCTCGTCCTCTGGTCTCCACCGTGGATGTCGCTCGGCCTCTGGTCTCCACCGTGGACGTTGCTTGGCCTCTGGTCTCTGCCATGGACAGCGTGCCGTTTAGGTTCCCTGCCTTGGAGGTCGCGCCGCCGCTAATCTCCGCCAGGAATCCTGCCCAGCTTCCGGTCTTTTCAAAGGGCAGCTGACCCGTTCCTGATCCCGACCGAGGACGCCGCTTTGCCTTGGGCCCCTTTCGATCTTCCCCTGTTCTGCTGCGATGCTCATGGGGCCTCCTTTGTCCCGGGTCGGTTGGAGAGGCCTTCCTCAGAGTGCCCCGGCCTGCCTGGCATTGGTGGGTTTTGGGGCGTCAGGTGCCGCCCCAGGAGGGGGGGTACTGTCAGGGATTTCCCTGCTACACCCCCCCTCGGCCGCTGTCAGAGATGCACCCTGCAACGCCCCCTCAGTAGCTGTCATGGTTCCTCATTATCCCGTGCCTGCCTGAACGACCAACAGTTGTGGCTCGTTACGGATCAGACTATATAAACTAACAGGCTGTCGGTTCTTGAACGTCATGCTGGTGATTTCCCATGGCTGCTTTCCCCGCTGGTTCCTTTGCTGAACTCCCATGAGGACTATTCGAGGTCGTAGGAGTTTACTTTCATTTTTGGACTCTGGTTTTGACGTCATGGTCGTCAGCCTGACACAGACCCACTCTTATAAATACTAATGCATTTTTCCCTGTATGTTTTTCGATGCGTAATTACGCCAACTTGCTGTTAATTTCGATCACAAATCTTTCATCCTAATTAATTACGATTAAAGTTACTAAGATTAATGTATGATTTGTCCACCCCTTAACTATAAAAGGGCATACGCAGCTCTCAGTTGTGTGTGATTAAACAGTGATCATCAGACAAGTTTATAATGTAGTGATGAAATTAGTCATCACACACACACACACACACACACACACACATACACAGGCACGCCCTAATTATTTGGGTTTGCCTGATTTGCATCAGGTAATTAAAGGTTGTGTATGTGTGAAAATATGCAAAAAGTCTTACGAAGACAAAGCCGAGCTTTCGCCTTAATAGACTTGTACATTTCATTATTTTTGTAATCCCATTCCTTCTGTCTTCAGTCATCCTTCGAGACTTTACCTTTTTATTTCCTATGCATTAGCAGTCTTACGGATTTTTCAGAAGGTGTCGGGTTCCTTTTCTTTTCTTTTTTTTTTCCCTCATGGACTTTTGATGTCTGAAGCTTATTCAGTTCTATCAGTTGTTGAAATCCTGGACATCATCGTATGTTTTTTTGCATCTCATCCTACCCTTTTTTTTTCTTCTGTACATTGCAGTGGGTGTGAAGATAGTATTTTAATATTTGTATAACATTTAATTTAATTCTACAGTTTGTGTGTATATAACTATTTCTAATTAAAGTTTCCTTTTAAAGGAACTTTTCACATGATTCGACATGAATCTTTTTACACAACTTTATAATCCTCTTTATTTCTGTACAAATAAAACCAAACTGAAAGAAAGACAGACGAACGAACCAGAGGGGAAAATAATAGGAGAAAGATTCCATCAGATGATACGAAGCTATTATAGTAATCAATGAATGTTCAGCACGGTTTTGGGTTTGAGACCAAAAAATTAAATCCATAAAGGTGTTCAATAGCTCTATAGCAGATGATCTTCCACTTCAACCTCCAACATTCCAGGTGGCCGTTGCAAAGCTACTGCAGTGATTTGTTCTTACAATTAAACAATAATCCTGAAACGTGGACACCTGATCATAAGATTAGTATTTTTTTAACAACCAATTCCACAGGTAAAAGGGTGAGGAGGCCTCGGGTGCAGGGAGCACAAGGTGTTCACTGGGATTGGAGAGCTATTGCAGGAGATCTTTATGGAGCTGGCTTTGTGCACAGGGTTTATGCTGGAACAGCTTTAGGTTTTGTCAAAGAAACTGAAAATGTCATACTACAGCATCCAAAGACATCCGATAGAATTCCAACAGTTTGAGGAAGAACCTCAATTGGTGTATGTAACTAATGTGTATTTCCTCGTTCCTGCTCAATTCAGAGTTTAAATTCAGAGGTCCTGATGATGATTCGCCGGCGCTGCATCAGGGGGTTTCTGCCTGGTGTGCCATCGGAAGAGGACAATGAAAATCAGTGCCTCAGGAACTTGGAAGGAAAAGTAGAGGAACGGAAAAAGGAAATACGGCCCGATGAATTCCGGCTCGAACGCTACTTTCAGGATCGTGTAGCAGAGGGGGATGTTCTGGCAACCTGTTTCTATAGCGACAGTCCTCTTACACCTTTAGGTAAAGAGAACACAGGTGAAGTGTTATAACAAAATATAAAAAAAAAATATTTAGGATTAAAAATTATATTGACAAAAGTATTGGGACACCCGACTTTTCCAGTGTGGTTCTTCTCCAAACTCCTAAGCACCAAGTTGGTTGGAGGCACACAATTGTATCGAAAGTCTGTGGACGTGGACACATTAAATTTTCCTTTTACCTGAACTAGGAGACTCGAACGTGATCCAGCTTGACAATGCGCTGGTGCACAAAGCCTGAAGATCTCCTTTCCATGTGTTGGAGTGGAAGATCTCCTGTAGAGCTCTTGAACTCAGCATGAATGTGAACCCTGACTGCACCCTAAGAAGCCTCCTTAGATCACCTACATCAGCACCTGACTTTACTAACACTGAATAAATCTCAACAAAAAAATTTAGCGAAACATCATCTGGAGACTAAATGTGGAATGAGATGTTCAAGAAGAAGAACATACTAATCTTATGGCCAGGTGTCCTCATACGTTTGCCCATACAGTGCATTAGAGGCGGATTCCTTTACTTACGGTCCATCGAACGTGAAGAAGAAGAGCGATAGCGCGTAGCCGAGTCCGTATCCGATCAGTGGCATCAGTGCTCCAGTGGCCAGGAGCCGAGGTTCTGTGACTGTCATCATCTCCTGGCCTAGTAAAATCCCAACCAGAACAGCAAACACGATCAAACAGACCAGCATTACGACCAGTCCGATCTATGAAAAGGTAAAAGAAAAAAAAAAAGACGCTGAATACATCTACGCTTCCTGTTTCTACCGTCAGCTACCCCTCGTCCTACCCTGGTGATGAGTTTGGAGTACTGCGGTACTCGGTGGTTAATGTAGATGCCTAAGGCGCAGGGCAGCAAAGTCAAGACCAAGGCCAGGGTAAGATTCCCGTAGGGGACAGCAGTGGGGTCGGAGAACCCGTGGCAGTAAATGAAGAGAAGAAGGGGCATCATTCCGAGCGCTGCCAGTGTGGAGCAGGTGGTCATCACAATGCTGAGGGAAAAGAAGATCGCTGGTTAAGGAATTTAATATGGTTGCAGTAAAATACCAGTGCAGTTTATGTGCCATTTGTAAGTATGTGCATTATGGATGTGGATATTATAGAACTTCAACGATACAATGCTTTAAAGATGCGAAGCAGCTTCAACTGGACGCAATGAGATGCAATTCAATTTGGAACAAATAGTTTACTTTTATTTCTTTGGTTCAGACATACAGCAAATCATCAATTTACTTGAGTTCCTGTTGTGTGTGCAGGAAGTCACAGCTCTACCTCTGCCATGTTAATCTGTATTGTATGTGACTCTGACACGCCTCAGTCTCTGTGGTTTTGGGATGTGTCACAAATTATTGATTGCTTTCTAAATAATAAAAGTAACTGATAATTTACTGAGAATTATAGAGAAATAAATTGGTGTAACAATTTCTTTCATTGTGATTTATTGCGCTACAAACGGCAACTTGTATCCAATGCACTTTTTTTATTTTGATGTTTGTGTCATAAGTTTTATTAAAATATTTCTCAAAACATTCTCAGCATTTAATCATTTGGTGTAGTCGCAGGTTTCGCTGTCAGTATACATTTGCTTCTTAGTGTCCTTATTAACCAGAATCCAGATATACACTACAAGAACAGAATTCTGGGGAGACCTGAGCATAAAAAAGGTTTGTGCTTTCTGAACATCCCGTCACCATTTGCTGTTTCCACTCTTCTGGGAAGGTGCCGCATGAAATCCTTTATTGATTTGAACTACTTGTGCACAAAGCGAACTCCATGAACTTATTCTTTACGTGGGTTCGAAGATGGGGAAGATCTCCTGCTATTTAACCCTTTTGAAGACCTTCGGGGTGAACGTTTTCACGCCGACTGCACCCCAGGCCTCCTCACCTACATCACTACCTGACTTTAACACCCTTCTAGCTAAATGAATCTCCACAAACTCTAGTGGAACATCTTCCCAGAAGAGTGGAGAAGATAATAAAAGCAAACAGGGAATAGACGTGAATCAAAAAGAACATCTTACCAATCTTACGAGCAGGTGCCTACAAACTTTGTCCACATAATAATAAATCACATGCTAATGATATAATTTGAGGAATAATAACTCTACCTGAGATTCATATCTCCCCTGAAGGCATAGGCCAGGACATTGGACAGCACTCCTCCTGGAGAGCAGCCGCAAACCAGGACCGCCATGGCCTGGCTGGTGCCAAGCCGGAACAGTTTAGCCAGAGAGAAGGCGGTGAGGGGCATCACCCCGAACTGAGCCAGGATGGCGATCGCCACCCCTTTGGGCTTCACGATGTGGGCTTTTATCTTGGACACGTTCATGGTGCACCCGAGAGCGACCATGGTGTCACACAGGATGATGATGCTGACCCAGTTAGCAGCCGAATTCAGATTTTTAGTAAACCCGGAGTTGTTTGAGACGTCATAGGAAACATTTTTCTGGCTCCAGTAATCATTGGAAACGTTCGCAGTCAGGTTGAAGAAGGCAAAGGCGAGCTCCATGTTCAGTGAGAGTTTCTAGGCAAAGTAAGAAAAATCGAGATCAAGACACTATATAAAAATGTAGTTGCGTTAAAAACAAAATGTGAGGCAATACACCAGCATCAGCATTTCTTTGCTAATGTGAAAGATCTCACAGGAGTTTAGTGCATAAATCAGCAAGAAATTGAATTTTTTTCAGACTATGTGTTGTTTTTCTGTCATGTTTTCTCAGGACTTACCTCTATGATACGCACTCGGCTGAGCCGCTTGGATCCGTGTGTCATATGGTTTTAAGACACAGCTGGAAGGATTCTGGTTTACACCCTCTGTTTTTTGTTTTTTACACTGTTTTAGCTGAAGGGCATTGATTTGGATTTAGCAAATTAGATTTGACAACCTAGTCATCAAGGAGGACATGGGTGTTCTGGAGTGTGGGGTGTTATTTAGTAGTATTAAGTGTTGCTGCCTAAGGTAGTTTCTGGATACGTGGATAAGATGTTGGTCTTCTGATTGAAAGGTCAGGGTTTCAAATCCCAGCACCACCAAACTACCACCGTTGGGGCCCTTAGCAAGGCTGTTAACCCTTAGCTGTTTAACTGAGATAAATGGAAGTCGCTCTGGATGGGGGTGTCTGAGAAATGCCATAAATGTAAATGTGTTTTTAGCCTGGAAGCAGCGCAGGGCTTTGGTGGAAATATAATGGGAAGGAAGTACATGCTCGTTGTCTACACATAGTTCAGTTCTGTCTCTGGTTACAGTACGGGAGTTCATGATGAAATCCATCTCTCCTTCAACACACACACACTGTCTCCATACCCCCCTGTCCTCTACATCTGCCTCTTTCACACCAACTACCTGCATGTCTTCCCTCACCACATCCATAAACCTCCATCTTGGCCTTCCTCTTTCCCTCCTGTCACTTCCAACGAAAACCTCAACATCTTCAGCTCTGCTACCTCCAGCTCCACCTCCTGTCTTTTACTCAATGCCACTGTCTCTAAACCATACAACATCTCAGGTCTCACCACAGTCCTATAAACTTTCCCTTTTACTCTCACAGATACTCTTCTATCACAAATCACTTCTGCTATCACTCTTCTCCACCCACTCCACCCTGCCTGCACTCTTTTCTTCACTTCTCTAACACACTCTTTATTACTTTGCACTGTTGACCTCAGGTACCTGATCTCCTCTACCTTCTCCACCTCTTCTCCCTGCACCACTCCACTGCCCTCTCTCTCATTCACAAACATGTACTCTGTCTTACTTCTACTGACTTTCATACCTCTTCTCTTCCACCATCTAATTCTTCATTATCTTTACCTTCTCCTCCTTTTCTTCTTTGCTTCCTAAACTATCCTACAGACCACCATCCGATGCTGTCTAGCTACACTGTCCCCTGCCAACCTCCACTACACTCTTACTGTAGTCTTCCTTTAGAATCACCTCTACACCATTTCTCTTTCCATTCACATTTTACGCCGGATGTCCTTCATAACAAAACCTTCCACATTTATCCGGGCTTGATACCGGCACTAAAACTGCAATGACTTGTGCAACCCTAATGACTGGGTTCTTTTATAATTATTCCTAAAAAAAAGTAATTAATTAGTTAATTATCTCGGAGAAGCCATTTAAAGTTCATAGCAAAATTTTCCCAAAGTAAAAGTTTTACCAGAATATTTTGTCTTTATGCTCTCTAATGCTAATGCTGCTTTTGCTAGTTTCTTAATTTCCATAAAGCATCCATAGTTGTCCCTGCCCTTGTTGATTAGAGTATTAGAGTATTAATTACAGATAGAAATTGTGCGAGTAATTATGAGTTAAATCATTACAGTCATGCGATTAATCAGGGTTAAATATTTGAATTGATTGACAGCCCCAGTTATGACCTGTCACAAACCCTCTGTACTCCTGTGCCAAATGATTTCCAGAATTCCCTGCAAGCAGCCGCACCCATTTTCCCCACCAGCCATCCTAATTTTCCTGCATTCTGTTTATAACCGCAAACTAGTTACACCAGTGTTCAACTCTTTTTTGCAAAAACAATACGGTTTGTAAATGTGCCTAGTTTACATTTGTATCTACAGTGAACTTGTCTGAAAGTTTAGTCCAGGGCTCTAGTATTTGATTTGAATTTCCATTGGCTGTTTATTAATTCTGCTCTGTTGCACTTAGAGAACACGATGTCTGAAAACCCTTTTAAATGAACACTCGGTCCCTCTGAAATTTTGCTTGCAGAATAAAAAATTTAATAATTTATTTTCTGTTAAAGGTGTGTAAAAGTTTACACACAGGTTTCTTGTGGCATCTGAAGATCACGATGAATGCCAAAGCCTCAATGATTTGAAAGAAAAAGTAGACAAATGGGAAGAGGGTGAATGGGCCGGTGTCCTCTCGCTCAATGGCTACCTCAAGGATGGTGTAGCAGAAATGGAGGTTTTGGCAACCGGTCTCTATGGCAACAGTCCTCCTACAGCCTCGGGTTTAAATAAAAAGACAATATAAAGGTTAGTCGATGACCTTTCGCTTAAAGACTACAAATCCTTTTCTCCTTTATTAGTGTCCAACTTCTCCTACAGCTCCTCATATGCCTTTTCCTTGGCTTTCACCACATTCCTCTTTACCTGCTGCCCCATCTCCTTGTACTCCTGCCTACTTTTCTCATCACTCTGCCGATTCCAATTCTGTTTCTCAAACCTCTTTCTCCTTATGCTTTTCTTATTCCACCACCACATCTCTTTGTCTTCCTTTCTATTTCCAGATGTTACACCAAGTACCTTTCTAGCTGTCTCCCCCATAACTCCTGCAGTAGTTGCCCAATCATCCAGCACCTCTTCACCACCACCGAGCCCCAGTCTGACCTCTTCCCTCAATCTCACACTACAGTCTTCCTGCTTCAGGTTCCACCATCTTCTTATTCAGTCCTCACTCTCCTTCTCTTCTTCATCGCCTCCAAAACCATCCTACAGACCACCATCCGATGCTGTCTAGCTACACTGTCCCCCGCCAACACCTTACAGTCTCCAATCTCCTTCAGGTTGCATCTCCTACATAGAACATAGTCCATCTGTGTGCACCTTCCTTCACTCCTAAATGTCACCCTATGATTTTCCTTCTTCTTAAAATACATGTTCACCACTGCCATTTCCATCCTTTTAGCAAAATCTACCACCATCAGCCCTTCCACATTCCTCTCCTTAAAACCATATCTACCAGTCAGGGTGCTTTAGCTCTATCCTGAATCTACTCTCTTCTGGTAAGGTAGGATTCTAACTTTGTATATCTATTTAACTCAGTTGATTCTAGAGTGTTGGTCTGTGCTTATTAGTTTGGTCAGGTGATTAATCAAGGGTAGTTTCAGGCTCACTAGAGGTGTGAATTGTGGGCAGGGCTTACTAACTTATATTGAAGGTTGTAGGTAGCCCCCACAAGTAGGTAGCCCCCTTAAAGGCAGTAACTCTTAGTGTTATTTAGAAAGTCTTATTTGTACTTTCTTACTTTTTTAAAACACATTGATTTTAAACTGGGAGATGAGTCATGTGCCTCAAACCCATCTCTGTAGTCATCTCTTACAGACACAGATGTTCCCATCCACAGAACAGATGTCACATTGCCAGCAACCTCATCTACCCTCCCCTGTTGTCTCAATCTCAAACAGTGGTGGTAGGTGGGCTCTGGAATTGCCAGTCAGCTGTAAGGAAAGCTGACTTTATCACAGGCTTGGCTTCCCACTACACCTTTGACTTTCTGGCACTTACTGAGACCTGGATATCCCCACAGAACACTGCTACACCAGCTGCTCTGTCTTCTGCCTATGCTTTCTTTCACTCACCAAGAGAAACTGGTAGAGGTGGTGGTACAGGTCTACTTTTATCACGGAGATGGTGTTTCACACCTCTCCCTTTGTCTCATCTAACCAGGTCTTCTTTTGAAATGTATGCAGTTTCAGCTACCTCTCCAATAGACCTTTTCATCATTGTCATCTACCGCCCTCCTCTTCCTAGAAGGGATGGACATGCTCCTCAGTACTTTCCCCTCTGACAGCACCCCTCTGACAGTTCTTGGTGACTTCACCCTTCCATCCGACAAACTTCAGTCATCTTGCCTCTTGCCTTTTCTGAATACCTTCTCCTTGACATTTAACAGCTGCCCTCCAACACACAAGGGAGGAAATGTCCTGGACCTGGTTTTCACCTGCCCTACTCCAGCTACAGACATGACTGCCACTTCACTTCAAATCTCTGATCATCACCTGGTTTCCTATTTAATCACTCTTCCTATTCAAAAAATAATAATAATAATTTACATGTCTCTCTTATCCGTCCTAAACTTCTGCCAGACCTTCACTTCCTCTCCAACAATGACTACACAACACAGCCAACAATCCACTACATCTCTGTCAAGCTTCTCAACCTTAACAGAAGATGAAATACTGCAAGTTATCCGATCTTGCAATCCCACCACCTGTCCTCTGGATCCAATCCCTTCAACTACGCTCCAGACCATCACGCAAGATCTCCTGCCCTTTATCTCCACAATCATCAATGGGTCATTAACATCTGGCTATGTACCAACTACCTTCAAGCAAGCAAGGGTCATTCCCATCTTGATGAAACCTGCTCTGGATCCATCAGACATCAACAACTACAGATCGGTATCACTTCTCTCCTTTCTTTCTAAATCTCTGGAACGCACTGTTTTTAACTGTCTGTCTATTTCTCACAGAACAACCTCCATGATCCAAACCAGTCTGGGTTCAAAGCGGCAAATTCCACAGAGACGGCCCTTTTGGCTGTTTCCGAGAAACTGCATGCTGCTCGGTCAGCCAGGCTGTCATCTATACTTATCTTCCTGGACCTTTCAGCAGCATTTGACACAGTCAACCACAAGACACTTTTGTCAACCCTTAAGAGCCTTAGTATCTGCGGAACAGCATGGGAATGGTTTGTTTCCTACCTGGAAGGTCACTCAGACCAGGTAACATGGAGAGAATTCACATCTGCCCAGTGCAGACTCACCAATGGTGTTCCACAAGTCTCTGTACTTGGTCCCCTCCTTTTTTCCCTCTATACCAACTCTATTGGTGAAGTCATATCCTTACATGGGTTTTCTTATCACTGCTATGCAGAAGACACTCAACTAATCTTTTCTTTCCCTTCATCAGATACCACAGCTTTCGCTCGGATCTCAGCATGCTTGTCTGACATACCTTCATGGATGAGTATTCACTAATTGAAACTCAACCCCAGCAAAAACATGAACTGCTGGTCATCCCAGGTGATTCATCTCCAGGTCAAGATCTCCAAATAACACTTCATGACTCTCTGTTCTCCCCTTCAGCCCCTGCTCGTAACCTTGGGGTAACTCTGGACAATAAACTGTCTTTTTTCCCACATGTCGCTAATGTTGCTCGTTCTTGTCGATTTCTTCTCTATAACATGTGAAGGATTCGACCATTTCTGTCCATACAGGCTGCCTAGGTGCTTGTTCAGTCTCTTGTCATTTCAAGACTTGACTACTGCAACTCTCTAATGGCAAGTCTTCCCCTGAACGCTATCCGTCCACTGAAAATGATCCAAAATGCAGCGGCACGACTTGTGTTTAATCTGCCCAAGTTCTCCCACACCACCCCACTGCTGCGCTCCCTTCACTGGCTTCCAGTAGCTGCACATATCAGATTCAAAACACTGATGCTTGCCTACAAGGCCTTGCCTACAGCTTCCCACATTCTTGTCCCGCACACCAGCCATGACTCTTTTTCAAAGGTGAAGTGTAGGTAAATAAATTTTATTTGTACTTTATATTGTGTAAGAATCATTGTTATTTGTTTTAGCTACATTAGGGACAATACTTTGTACATAAAATAACATTAAAATTATTTCTTAATTAATATTAAGCAAGCAGCCGCACCCATTTTCCCCACCAGCCATCCTCATTTTCCTGCATTCTGTTTATAGCCGCAAACTAATTACACCAGTGTTCAACTCTTTTTTTGCAAGAAATAAAACAATACGGTTTGTAAATGTGCCTAGTTTACATTTGTATCTACTGTGAACTTGTTTGAAAGTTTAGTCCAGGGCTCTAGTATTTGATTTGAATTTCCATTGGCTGTTTATTAATTCTGCTCTGTTGCACTTAGAGAACACGATGTCTGAAAACTTTTTTAAATGAACACTTGATCCGTCTGAAATTTTGCTTGCAGATTAAAACAATTAATAATTTATTTTCTGTTAAAGGTCACCGGAGCTTTGATTCGATGCAAGTTTACACACAGGTTTCTTGTGGCATCTGAACATCACGATAAAAGCCAAAACCTCAACGACTTGAAAGAAAAAGTAGACAAATTGGAAGAGGGTGAATGGGCCGATGACCTCTCGCTCGAAGGCTACAAATCCTTTTTTCCTTTATTAGTGTTCAACTTCTCCTACAGCTTCTCATATGCCTTTTCCTTGGCTTTTGCCACATCCCTCTTTACCTGCTGCCACATCTCCTTGTTCTCCTGCCTACTTTTCTGTTACTCCAACCTCTTTATCCTTATGCTTACCATACTTCCTCATTTTACCACCACATCTCTTTCTCTTCCTTTCTATTTCCAGATGATACACCAAGTACTTTTTTAGCTGTCTCCCTCATCACTTTTGCAGTAGTTGCCCAATCATCGAGCACCTCTTTACCACCACCGAGCCCCTGTATGACCTCTTCCCTGAATCTCTCACTACACTCTTCCTCCTTCAGTTTAATTCATTTTATTTGTACTTTACATGGTGTAAGAATCATTGTTATTTGTTTTAGATACATTGGGGGCAATACTTTGTACATAAAATATCATTAAAAATGATTTCTTCTTCAAAATGAATATTTTTGGATGTGTGGAACGAATGATCTAAATTAACGTTATTTCCTATAGAAAAAAACGCTTTGTACCGCAAAATTTTCCCAATGTAGATATTTTATCAGATATTTTGTCTTTATGCTCTCTAATGCTAGTGCTGCTTTCGCTAGTTTCTTAATTTGCATAAAGCATCCATAGTTGTCCCTGCCCTACCACCATCCAATGCTGTCTAGCTACATTGTCCCCTGCCACACCTTACAGTCTCCAATCTCCTTCAGGTTACATCTCCTACATAGAACATAATCCACCTGTGTGCACCTTCCTCCACTCTAAACGTCACCCTATGATCCTCCTTTTTCTTAAAATATGTGTTCACCACTGCCATTTCCATCCTTTTAGGAAAATCTACCACCATCTGCCCTTCCACATTCCTCTCCTTAAAGCCATACCTACCATCAACTTCTCATCACCTCTGTTCCATTCACCTAGATGCCCATTAAAGTCTTCCCCAATCACCAATCTTTCATTCCAAGGTTCACCTTTTACCACTCCATCTAATTCACTCCAGAATTTTTCCTTCTCCACCATCTCACAACCGACTTGTGGAGCATAGGCACTGACGACATTTATCATCATCCCTTCAACTTTCAGCTTCACGTTCATCAATCTATCAGAAACTCTCTTTACCTCCAATACACTCTTACTGTACTCTTCCTTCAGAATCACCCCTACACCATTTCTCTTTCCATCCACACCATGATAGAACAGTTTAAACACCTCCAATGTTCCTGGCCTTACTCCCTTTCCACTTGGTCTCCTGAACTCACAACATATCTACCTTTCTCCTCTCCATCATATCAGCTATCTTTCTCCCTTTACCCGTCATAGTACAAACATTTAAAGTACCAACCCGAACCTTCACTCTCCTCCACTGCTCCTTTCCCTGCTGTCTCTGTAGATGTCTTCCTCCTCTTCTTCTTCTCCTTTGGCCAATAGTAGCCCAATTTCCACCGGTACCCTGTTAGCTAACAATAACTGTGGTGGTCGTTGGTAACCGGGCCTCGACCGATCCGGTATGAAATTCTGATTCGTGATCCACATGTTTGATTTTGCACGTTTTTTACGCTGGAGGCCCGTCCTAACGCAACCCTCACCGTTTATCCGGGCTTGGGACCGGCACTAAGAGTGCACTGACTTGTGCAACCCTAATGACTGGGCTTTTTTATAATTTTTCTTATAAAAAGTAATTAATTAGTTAATTAACTCGGAAAAGCAGATGTTTTAACAGCTCATTAACCTGGCAAGGAGTTATAAGGCCATCTCCAAAAAAAAATAATCTACTGTAAGCCAGAGTTTATAAAAATAATAAAATTTAGTCCATGGACAGATCATTTAAAGTTCAGAGGTTTAAAGAAAATCCTGTCTTTAAGCACATAAAATGAGACTTCAGAGAATGTAAGAATCCCATCCTTGTTCTGTAGACCCTGATCTTTTATTTATTAAACTAAAAGAAAGTGCGTTTTTTTTTTTTATTTCCCATGAAAAAGCAATAATACCAGTCAAGAAACCGGAATAGAATCTGTATACAAAATTCACATCTATGGTACTTTTGCATAATTGGTTTCAAACTAAATTTGAATTGTTCTCATATAATATAAAAAAATGTCAAAATAAACCTGTTAATACAAATTCTTTTTAACGAAAAAATATATTTTTTAAAGATAAAAGGAGAAATAAAAATGTTCAATGCAACACATGTTCACAACGTCATTTCTTTATTTAGATAATAAATAAATAAATAAATAATTACTTTCAATCACTAAACATTTGTTTTACTGATGCACCAAATCTCAAATCAAATACAAAAAAATCCACCACGATGCACAGATCCGGCAATTAAAACCGTCCGTGTGGAAACATCCTGTTGATTTGGGTACAGTGGAAACTTGGATTTTTATTAAAATGAAACTTTACGAGCGATAACTCTCACTGTGTAAAACAATGGGAGCTCAGCTCAGCTTCCCGCATACACATTGATGTTTATCTCCAGTACAGGCAGCATTCGTGTGAACGTACTGTTTACTGTAGTATTGTGACCCTGAGTTTTCTCTTAAAAGGAGATTCTCCTTCCAAGTAATAACCCTCATCTCCTCTTCCTCCCGCACACCAGCCATGACCTTTTTCAAAGGTGAAGTGTAGGTTAATTCATTTTATTTTTACTTTATATTGTGTAAGAATCATTGATATTTGTTTTAGCTACATTAGGGACATTACTTTGTACATAAAATACCATTAAAAAATATTTTTTAATGAATATTTTTGGATGTGTGGAACGAATGATCTGACTTTACGCTATTTCCTTTAGAAAAATTCGCTTTGCACTGAAAGATTTTCCCAATGTAAATGTTTTATCAGAATATTTCGTCTTTATGCTCTCTAATGCTAGTGCTGCTTTCGCTAGTTTCTTAATTTGCTCAACCATCTATAGTTGTCCCTGCCCTTGTTGATTAGAGTATTAGAGTATTAATTACAGATAGAAATTGTGTGAATAATCATGAGTTAAATCCTTACAGTAATGCGATTAATCAGGATTAAATATTTGAATTGATTGACAGCCCCAGTTATGACCTGTCACAAACCCTCTGTCCTCCTGTGACAAATGATTCCCAGAATTCCCCACCAGCCATCCTCATTTTCCTGGGTTCTGTTTATAACCGCAAACTAGTTACACCAGTGTTCAACTCTTTTGTTAAAATAAAACAATACGGTTTGTAAATGTGCCTAGTTTACTTTTGTATTTACTGTGAACTTGTCTGAAAGTTTAGTCCAGGGCTCTAGTATTTGATTTGACTTTGCATTGGCTGTTTATTAATTCTGCTCTGTTGCACTTAGAGAACACGATGTCTGAAAACCCTTTTTAAATGAACACTCGATCCGCCTAAAATTTTGCTTGCAGATTAAAACAATTAATAATTTATTTCCTGTTAAAGGTCACCAGAGCTTTGATTCGTTGCAGGTTTATACGCAGGTTTCTTGTGGCATCTGTAGATCATGATGAAAGCCAAAACCTCAATGACTTGAAAGAAAAAGTAGACAAATGGGAAGAGGGTGTATGGGCCGATGACCTCTCGCTCGAAGGCTACCTCAAGGATGGCGGTGCAGAGATGGAGGTTTTGGCAACCGGTCTCTATGGCAACAGTCCTCCTACAGCTTCGAGTTTAAAGAAAAAGACAATATAAAGTTAGTCTCAGATACGGGGTTTTACTTACATTTACATTCAGAAAACCTTGAGAGGAACCTTCAAATCTTCTTCTGGTGACATTGTTACATTTACGGCATTCGTTTGGACAACGTTTGGAGACACTGAAGACATCTTTTTATGCTATACCTTCATGTCTTTACCTTCATTAACGAAGTATTGGACAATACTACAAAATTGAGATCCAAATCAATGCTCTCTTGCCCTAATATGATGCTACATCTCAACGTATTCAGTGGGCACCTTTCCCCAAAGCTACATGATTATACAGTTGAAGATATAAAGGTTTTTGGTTAACGCTAAAACGTTCTGATGACGCTGCTTGACAAAGTACACCAATATTGTACATGATTTATAAGATTTTACGTCTCGAGGATTAATGTTTTCTCTTCAGCATGTTTTATAAAATGCAGTGGAGGAAATAAGTTAGATTACAAATTATAATGTGGTGAATGTTTTAGTGAGGTGAAAGTATGGGGTTTTTTTTGTTTTGTTTTATTTTTGTTTCATTTTTTAATGTACAATACCAAAGAAAAATACTTTCTGTCCATCATATTTTCAGTAGTCCATTACATTATGCACTTATATGTTTCTTGAAAATCGTAGCGTAAATGATTTTTCACGATTTTAAATTCGAGCAGTGTCAAGATGACGCGCTCATGCCCTTCAGCTTAACCCTTAACTGCTAAGTTGGGTAATGATATAATTGTAATTTACTTGGATAAGGGAATCTGCTAAAGGTTGTAAAAGTGACTTCTCGGGGTTGAATGGTATGCAAAATTCACTGTTCGGTTAAATTTCGGTGTGGTTAAGGAAAAGAAATGTGAAATATAATAATAAAATAACCTGCATTAAAAAAAAAAAACCTCCCCATTTATCCGGGCTTGGGACCGGCACTAAGAGTGGCTGGGGTTGGTTCCCTGACCAGGGGATCGAACCCGGGCCACAGAGGTGAGAGCACCGCATCCTAACAACTAGACCACCAGGGGGAACCTTGGTTAAATAATATATAAAATAATATTTGTATAATATTTTATAAAAATGTAAAATAAAAATTGTATTAAATAAATCTAGTACATGCAATACACTTATATTAATTAAATTGAGTAATCAATTAAACACAAATTAAGGGTTTATGGATGTGGTGAGGGAAGACATGCAGGTAATTTGTGTGAAAGAGGCAGATGTAGAATGGAGACGGATGATCCGCTGTGGCGCCCCCTAATGGGAGCAGCCGAAAGAAGAAAAAGAAGAATTAAACACAAATTAAATTGATTAAATACATTTAAAAATAAAATTAAAGAGTTTACATAGTGATGGCCAGGAAGTGATTACGATTTTGCAAAACGACGCACTACAACTCGTATTTCCGATACGACGCGAGTCGCAGTAACATTCGCTCCGGTATTATTCTGTGTTCAGTATATGGTTCCTCTCAAGGTTTTTTTTTGCAACTCCGCCCACTTATACACCAACTCATACATACATACATACCTTCACATACAGTTTGTAAAACTTTATTAACTTACGGTTCATCGAAACTGAAAAGAAAAGACAACACATAGCCAAGCACATATCCAATAAATGGCATTAGTGCTCCTGTAGCCAGAATTCGAGGTTCTGTCACCACCCAGATGACCGGTCCTAAGTAAACGCCGAGCAGACTGCTTAAAACAATACAACTGACCACCATTACTCCCAGTCCAATCTGTGGCAAAAGAAAAGCACATCGAGATGAATAACTCGTCTTCCTACAATTTGGATTTCTTAACTGGTTATTGACAAAAATATGTTTGCCTACCTTGAGGACAAGTTTGGATTTCTTTGGAAAGCGATAGCTGATGTAGATGCCAAGAAAGCAGGCCAGCAAGATGAAGATCAAGGTCAGGGCGATGCGAAGGTAAGGCACGGCACTCAGGTTGGGTAAGCCATGGAGGTAAATGAAGAGCAGAAGGGGTATCATTCCCAGCGCCCCCAGTGTGGAGCAGGTTGTCATCACAATGCTGAGGTTGGAGAGACAACCAATGGCAGAGAAAACAATTCAATCAAATTGTATTTGTATAGCGCTTTTAACCATGAACATTGTCTCCAAGCAGCTTTCCACAGATAAATCACTATTACTGTTTGTAGATACAATGAAGGTTTGTATATTACAGGTACAACATTTTTAGACTTGTGTATTGGAAGGAAAAAAGAAGCAGGCAGAGATTTAGGAGTGAAATCGTATTAGTGCAATGGGGCAACTTTCAGATTGCTTGCCATGGATTTGTCTGAAATGTAAGCATTAAGGTGAGAAGGCTACATTAGAGGTCTGGTTTCATCAAAGTTTAAGGTTGAAGTCCATCCCATTAAGTTTAAGGCACAAGCTAGGGGACACATTTGGCAGATGAACTGATGCTGAACTGTATAATGGTGATCAGTAGATACCGATCACCAGTCAAAACAAGTTCAACACAGAGTGTGCTCGACCCTGATTGGTGACTTTCGGCGTGTTTAACAACAAACAAACAAACAACCAGAATAAAGGAAACTACAGTATGTGGGCGGAGGTAGGATCAAAAATCCCCCCAACGTAGGAGGCACTAACCTCTGTCTTCACAGTACTGGTAGCAGATTATTTTTTTAATCCATTGTCCATCCTTTTATTTCTTTGCACTAGTATGCATCTTCTAAACTCTTACTTCAGGTCCAAATAAGGAAATTTCAACCTGTGCACAGTTACTTGACTTTCAGGTATGAATATTTACAGATTGTGGAAGTACTATGTAGTGTTGCCACCAAAACAAGATCCTCCATCATGCTGAAAATGGAGATTTACTTTTTTTCCTTTCCAGAGGCTTTCAGACCCCATCCTTGATATTTACTCTACGAGGTGGCATCAAAAAGTTTGGAGACTCGCTCTGTTTACAGGTAAGTACTTTATTTATCTACGTTTACACATGATCTCCTGCCACTCCTGGAATGTGTCCTGGAAGTCTTGTTTTTAAAGCGTGTCAAGCACCTTCTGCTGATTTAAAGGCAGAAACATACCTGAGGTTCATGTCCCCTTTAACAGCAAAGGCCAGGACGTTGGAAAGCATTCCTCCTGGACAGCACCCACAAACCAGCACCGCCATGGCTGCACTGGGACCGAGTTGGAAGAGTTTAGCCAGAGAGAAGGCTGTAAGAGGCATCACTCCAAACTGAACCACAAAAGAGATCACTACAGCTTTGGGCTTTTTGATATGGCTCTTTATCTCCGAGAATTTCATTGTGCAGCCAAGAGCAACCATAGTGTCGAACAGGATGATTATGCAGAATACATTAATGACCTGATCCATAACAGGAGAAAACGAGATGTCCGACAACGTGGCATTAGTGAAGTTATTTTGGCCCAGATCGTAGGAATGAAGACCAGTTTGGTTACTGGTGAAATTCATCTTCAGTGCTTGTTCAGGGCAGATTTCTGTAAGGAGGAGAAAAGGTCTTCACATCATTAATGGTGCCTTTATGATCAACACGCAACAAACAAAACATCAGCATGTTATTTTTGTCAGGGATTATCACATTATGTTTACAGGTAGTTTTGAAGCATTCTTTGCCAGAACAGCATCATAAAGGAGGTAGTAGCTCAGAAGTTAAGATGTTGGCCTTCTAATCAGAAGGTTGTTAGTTTAAATCCCAGCACAACAAAGCTGCCAGTGTTGGGCCCTTAAACAAGGCCCATTACCCTCAAACGCTATGTATAAAAGAGATAATTGTAAGTCATTCTGGACAAAAATGGCGACCAAAAGTCTTAAGCTTTAATGGAATCTGTTTTGTCTGAGCCATGATTTTCAGGACGTCACTTCTTCAGAAGGCTTGGTTTATATCTAAAAGTTCTTCAATCATTTCTTATCAACTTTACACTGAAGCACCAGGAACTGCTATGGTACTGTTTTCACCAATCTTATCCTCAGGTGTCAACAAACGAGTCCCTATTGTGTATATCGGACACAATATGTAGTGGAATTACTCAATTTAAGTCAAATTGACGTTCCCTACATCCAGATGTGCTCTGATTTTGGTTGTGTTCATAGAATTCGTGATATTTCAGCTAGAAGAACATAGGTGAGCTCAGGTACTGATGGTGGAATAGGTAAGTAGGCTCTAAATTAACTTTAGGAGGTCAGGGCTCTGTGCAGGAAACTTGAGTTCTTCTACTCAAACCATATCACACCATGTGACTTTTTCAGACAACAAAGTTGTCAATGTGAGAACTTTTAAATTCCCCAGAGTGGGAACACTGAAACGACACTCCTTAAAGCCATTTATAGACATAGGCACAAATTCAACAAAATGTAGTCCCTGAAAATTAAAATCTTTCGATTTCGCCAAAGAGAATTTGGTGTGGACTTGAGTGGTAAGAATGGAAACCTGCACCCACACTGGCCCTTTGTAAAAAAAGATCATACACCCCTGGTGTGGTCTATTCATTGAACGCCATCACAGCCTGTCAGACACGACTCAAATCTTTCTTCGGTTTCAGCTGATGTTCTTGTAGACCCCTGGCGCTTTGGCTCATCTTGATTTTGCACAAAAGTTCTACAGAAATTTGACACCATGAAATCTCAGCATCTGCACACACTGTACTGTGTGTTTATTCATCTCTTATCCCTAAATCACAAGAGATCCGAAGCACTGATGGGGTTTGCAATGCTGCAAGTGTTAAAAAGATGGAGCTAAGGCGGAACGCAGCATGTCAGGGACAGGCTCCAAATACTATTTTTAGCAATATGATCTGAAATGATTTAAAAATAAGTACCACTACCCAGAGTTCTGAGTGGTGGGAGCTTTAGCTGTCTGCCACAGGGAGGTGATGCCCTCAGCAAGGGATGAAGGCTGTGGGGCCATTGGGAAGCTGGTGAAAAGCTTTGATTGGAAGGAAGGGTAGAGGAAAAAGGGGCTTAACACCAACACCTGGCAAAACGGCTGGTCCCTAAACAGGGGCATCTCACTATTCTTGGAGAGCAGACTAAAGTTCATCTTGGCAAGTCATGCCTTGTAGTTCCTGGTACACTACAGGGTCTAAAAGAGCCTAATGAGATGACCAGAGTTCAGACCGAGGTCTACTACAGGAAAAGCACGAGCTTTAGCTGGCTGCCACAGAGAAGGTATGTAAAGCCAAATGCAGAGACAGACTCTGGAAGGTTTTATAAGCCATCATTTTATTAGAAAACCCAAAATGGATAAAAATAGGAAAGAGCAAATAGAGAATCCACAACTCAATTCCTAAAAACTACAGCACAAAATCAAAGCAAAACAAAGTCCATGACTCAAAAGGAAATGCAATTTAAAAAAAAGAACACAAATAAGGGCTTACTCAGGGCTCCTTGGGAGACCTGGAAAAACAACTTCAACAATTAATCAAAGAAACTGTGACAAATGGGGAGCTTAAATACACACAGGGGTAACAGGACTCAGGGGGATTACTGTAAATAAAAAAATATATAAATAACTTTGATTAATCCAGTTAAAACAAAAAAACAAAAAAACTGGATGTCACCCAACTACAGCACAATTAGAACAGACGGAGAGATGTGATATAAATCAGTGATGTTCTACCTGAATCAAACCTCTAAATCTCATCATTATGACACCACGGCTCTAGAAAGCATCAGTATTATAGAGAAACGCAGTACAACAGAGCTGCATCACACACAGGATCTCCTACAGAGAGAATGAATGTCGTCACTAAAGCAAGAAACCCAATGAACACAATTCAACACGTCTCCTTTCACTGTAGCCACAACTGCACCTCCACATACATCATCTCCAGCAGGAGCATCGATATCAAGCTAGAAAAATGACCCTGTGCAAATTTCTGCATTTTTCTGCTTTGCATTATGGTTTTCATGGGGATTTGGAACAAAAGCAAAAATAAAACGGTTCATGAAAAAACATCACATCTGGTTTTCTTACCTCACAATGTCCAGCTTTTCTTTAAAACGTGTGTCTTGTTAATGCTCTTGTAATGTCCGTGTGTATCTGTGACCAAAATCGATTTCTCGAAACATTCTTTTATCTATATATTATGGTTTTTCCATAGAGATTTAATAATAGTCAAGGGTAAGGGCCTTTCTCAAGGGCCCAGCAGTGACAGCTTGGTGGTGCTGATATCTAAACAACCTCCCCATGAGACCTCCAACATCTCAATCCCAGAGCTCCCATTTCCACCTGAAGTCAGCACTTACCTTCTAGAAGTCTCCTCACCTCTCGTGCACTGGTTAGTGGGCAAAAGTGCTGTGTTTATCATCGAAGGAGAAAGATATAGGGTTGTGTTCGTTCACGCCTCCTCATTTTCTAAGAACATCAGTTAATCTTTGTTGACTGCAAATTCTTTGAAAGTGGAGATACTGTATCCATCCCAAACTTGCTTTATAATTAACCAAGGGGTTAAATAACAGTCACAGAGCGCTGGTGCTCCTGGCAAAGTTCTCATCAATGCTCATCAGGAACCTGTTTAGATCATAATAACCTTTTTCAGATACAATCATGTTGTCTGGAATAAACTGTTGGAGACATGTGCAGGTTTCAATGCAGCATACACACAAAAATTGGACAGTGAGTGAATGGAAGAAAGTTGTGTGGAGTCCAAATGGGAAATTTGTGTATCTCACAGAAGATATTGTGTAAGATCAGGAGAGAAGGTGTTGGGGTTGTTTTGGAGCAGAGAAGGTTGGAGATTTACTCTGGAACGTGAAAGGACCCAACATGTCTCCTGTTCCGTACTTCAACACCATGCAGTTCCATCTGGACTGCAGCTCGTTGGAACCGACTTCACTGTACAGCAAACAGTGGTCCAGAGTGTCATCAATTATGGAAAGACCTGCCCAGTCACTGCACCTAAATCCTACTGACCTGCTCTGGAATGAACAAGAAAATCTCCAAATAGTGAAGAACATTTTTGGGGAGTTTTATAATAAGAGGCACAGCTGAAGGTGAAAAGCTGAATGTTTGATGAAACTATACATGCTGAAAAAAAAGTCCACCACTGGCTTTTGTGCCCAAAAAATAAACAAATGTTGCAATAATTTACAAAAAAACTTTCATTTTTAACCAACCTAACCTACTGGTGTATTTTAGTCAGAGAAACTTGTTTACACATTGCCAGGATCTGGACATGTTGTGTTGTATTTTGGCCACTAGAGGGCAACATTGTCTTCCTTTTCTCCTTTTGATCTTTTAAACGTCATTGTCATCACCTGTGTTGGATTTTCCCAATTTATTTATTTGGTGTTTCATGTTGGTAGACCTTCTTTTTAAATATCTGTTATTGATTATTGTTTTTTAAAACTTTTTATGATTTTTTTGGGGGGGAGGTCTTGGTCTTATTGCTTTGGGTTTACTTTTTTGAGAAGAATTTTTGTGTTTGTTAATATATTGGACTTTTTTTTAAATATGTGAACTTTGTGGATAATTTCTGTATCTTGTTTTTCCCATGTACCCTGCTCTTTTAATTGTAATTTTCCTGATACATAAATTTTAAATTCCTAATTAAGGTTCACTTGGGTTCATTTGTCTCCTGTGGTTAACTAATCGAGTGTCTGTCTGACAAGCTGCTGACCCATATTTAAGTTGTGGCCCTGGCTGGGATTCATCATTATTGCTAGATGTATCCACATGGATTCCAGAAAGCTCCAAGCAGTTACCATCTCCTGCTTCAGAGAAGGGGGTGCAGTGGTTCCTTGGCTTTGCAAATGTTTTTTACTGTTTTATCCAGAACTTCAGCTTTATGGTGACCAAACACTCCATCCTTGGCTGGCTAAAGATTTTTGTGGTTGTTGTGATCTGGTTAGACCAAACATCTAGGAGGAACAAAACACGAGGTTGGAATATAATCTTCAACAGGCTCTTTGGTGCAATGGATATCACATTGGACTTCCATGCTTATTGGTGGAGCTGTTCTGAGGTAAAATCAGGTGCCAGAAAACTCTTTTGCTTTGGACAGTCGTGGCTCAGTGGTTAAGGCTCTGGGCTCGTGGCTCAGTGGTTAAGGCTCAGGGCCAACAGGGGACCTAAGGTGCCCCTGTTGGCCCTCAAACCCATCTGACTCTGTGCTCTGACCTCAACTTCCTAACAAGCTGTGTTATATAAAGATAATCATTTCACTGTGCTTGGATGTATGTGTGACATATAAAGTCGGTTTCATAGTTAATAAACACCAAGCTGCCAGCTGCTACCTCAAACGTACAGGAACATAATGCCTGCTAAAACACATGCTTACTGATGGTCTCCTGCAGTCTTTTCCCCAGAATATGCAAATACAATGATATACATGTTGTGGCCTGGTAAAGTATTTGCATGTTTAGAGACGTGTATAGGGGAAAAGTCTGTGACTTTCCTGTGGCTTTTCTTTTCTTTTTTCAAATGTCTCCCAAAAATAGCTAAAGTGAACACTGTAAATGTAACTTTATTTGGTTTATTTATTCACATACACCTATCTACTATCTAAACATCTGTGAGGTTACTGTGGATGGAACCACGGTGAAACCAGGAAGAGAATCTGTGGTCTGTATGTTCTTCAGAGAGCTTGAGGATTGCAATCACTATTAAAATTTAACCCCAGTTTTCCATCAGTGAACATTTCAGTAATATTCAGAAGTGGATCAAATGTTCCTGCTACACAATGAGCACTTTCTGGAAGTGGACCCCAGTTCCAAAAAGATGTGAAATGGAAATAAAAACAGGATTTGCAAATCTCATTAAACCATATTTTATTCCCATTAGAACACAGAAAACGTGTTTAAACTGAGGAAATGTACCATTTTATAGATCATTTTTGGGAAGGGGCAATAAAAGTCTGGGGAAAAGTGAGCGTCATTAAAATTAAACAGTTGGAGACACATTTTAGAAGCAATGAGGTTAAGTGACAACAGATCATTGAGATGATTGGGTATAAATATCTGTATCTTAGAGAGGTGGAGTCTCTCAGATGTAAAGATGGGCAGAGCTTCACCAATCCGTGACACTTTTTTAAATTGTGGAACAATTTCAGAATAATTTTCCTCAATATCAATTCACAATACAGTTAAATATTTTATTATTTACAGAACGATATCATTAAACATTTCAAAGAATCTGGAGAAATCTTTATGCACATGGGAGAAGGTGATCTTCAGGTTCTCAGACGGCACTGCATTTAAAACAGCCATGATTCTGTAACGGAAATCACTGCATGGGCTCATTAACACCTCCATCATTGTCTGTGAACACAGTTTGCTTTGTCATTCACAAATGCAGGTTGACCCTCTTTAATGCTAAGAAATAGGCACGTGTGAACATGATCCAAAAACGCCACCATTCTCTTTGGGCCAAAGCTCATTTAGAATATACTGAGCTGAACTGTAAAAAATTGTTCTGCGGTCAGACAAATCAAATTTTTTATTTATTTTTGGATACCATGGACTCCAGGAGGAGAGGGACTGTCTGGCTTGTGATTGGCCTTGATAGAGCCTTTCCAAATGTGCAAGGTGCCCATTTAACATTTGGAAAGGCTCAATCAATGCTGAACGTTTTTACTGGTTTTAGGGCAAAAAATTATTCTATACAGGAATCGTCTTTTTTCAGCGAAGGCTGTGGATATTTGTGCAAAACACTGCTCAAAGCAACTTTTACCAGTAGTTTGACTTCATGGTAGAAGAACTGAGGTTCTGAACTGGCCTGCCTGCAGTCTTAACCTTTTACTATTGGAAAACATTTGGTGAATCATACAATAAACAAAACACAATAAAGAACACCCAGAACTGTTAAGAAGCTGAAATCCTGTATCAGACACATATTTGACAGCATTTCTTTCCAAAACTTCAGCAGTTGGTCTCCTTAGTTCCCAAATGTACACAGATAGAAGACGTGGTGCTACACAGTGAAAAACACGGCCCTGTCCCAACTTTCTTCAGATGTGTTGCAGATATCAAATTCAAAATAACCTTATTTTTGGCTTAAAATGGGATATATTCTCAATTCAAACATGTTTTTTATTGTAAATAATAAAATGTGAATAAATGTATAAATAAATGTATAGAGAATAAAACAAAATCATCAATGGAAATCATTGCATTGTTTTTATTTACATTTTACTATATGTATGGATATATATAATATATAAGAAAAACAAACACTAAACACAACACAGTTTAATTTTCTTTTTCCTGTATAAACAATATAAAGGATTCATTTAGTTATTTAAAACACAGGATTAAATTGAATTATAATAATAAAGGAAAGTAAAATAAACAACCTAAATATATGTAAATATTGTTTACTACTACTTCCGCCTCTCAGGTCCGTCCACTCTGATTGGCCCGCAAAACAAATTCGCAAAGGATTTTGGTTAGGAAGTCACTCCTGAACCCTTTAAGCGTTTCAAATGTCTTTAGAAAGAAAAATAAAAAATGTTCTTTGATATAAATAAACTTTATTTCAAAGAGTAATCAAAAAAAATAACCAATCACGAGTTTTATTGTTGTGAACCGTTTAAATAGACGTTGAGTTGGGTATTGTAGTTTTAGAGCAGCTTCAGAGACGTACCGGAAGCCTGTAAGGAAACTACATATCCCATGCTGCTTAGCGCGGACGTGCTGCGTCCGCGTGCGGGCGAGTCACGTGCGGCGCGGCGCGCACACCTCCTGGCTGTTGCTTGTTGGTGTGTGGGAGAGAGAGAGAGCGCGAGCGCCTTCCTCTTGGTGTTCATGGTCGCCGGTTAACGAAAAATAAACCCAAAAAACACAGAAAACTCGACCGAAGAATGAGCGACAACGATGACATCGAGGTCGACAGCGACGTGAGTGAGGTTTATACTGTATTTTCTTATTATTTTATTAGTGATTCATAAGTGCAGCGCGAGCGGCTTTCCCCTCAGTCCGGTCGTAGAGCGCGCGCGCGAGCGCTGTTTGGTCGCATATACGGTAACCCGAGGCTAGCTTTAGCATCCTGAGCTAACATGAGAAATCAATACTATCACAAACACTATTAAAAATAAATACATTTAGCAAAATAAACCTGAAAGATACCAAAAATGAGAGCTACATAATCTAGCCGAGGGGCTAAACCCAAACCTAGCCATCATCTCTCCATCCTCTAGCATCATGTGTATCTCTTTTTATTTTTATTTTTAATTATTTTTACAGAAATAATCGACAAGAAATTATTCGTGGGTGCATAAAAATAAATTTATTTCAATTCAATTCAGGCTTTAATAATAATACAATTATTATAACGTGTTTTAAGGCACGGTCACGTGACCTTCTTCCCCCCCCCCCCCCCCCCTCTTCTCCCCCCCCCCCCCCCCCTTTCAAAAAATGTAATAAATTATATTTAATGTGAATACATATTTTCCAGAATTTTTATTCTTTTTTTTACAGTCTCCTCCATATATTTCAGTCTGTTCCATTTCTTATGATTGTACACCAGATTTAGGGTCAGAAGGTACACGGTTTCCATGGGAACCGGCGGCCATTTTTCCCGGAAGTGTATCTTTTTTTTTTAAAACAAATTCTTATACTGATGTTAAACTTTTGTGTTTGGGAAGAAATTATTATTCATATTAATTATTTTAGAAAAACTGTAACGCAAAATAGCGTAAACTTTTCTACATCAGTCATATTCCATTAAAAAAAAAAATAGATGGGAGTTTTTTAAATAATTATTTTTATAAACAAACCTTTTCCTTTTATCCGCATTATGATTTCTCCAGATTGTCGTTCTTTTTATTGTCAAAAATTGTCACGTCCTGTTTGTAATGAACACGAGTGTGTGTGTGTGTGTGTGGGGGATAAGCCACGACTATTTGTGTGAATATCACCAATAAACTATTTGTAGACCTTTTGTTTGTATGTCATCGAATTCTGTAGTCTTGGGAACGTATTTCACATATTTTATTGCTGTCGACATACAAAATGAGTGGCAGCCGTCACCCCCTGCCCGTGTTCACACGTGTGTGTGTGTGTGTGTGTGTGAGAGAATTATGAGAGCTGGCAGCTCAGCGGTTAAACTGTTGGACTTCTGCTCAGAAGGTTGTGAGTTTAAATCCCACCCCCACTAAACTGTCACCATGTATGAATTCAATCATTGTAAGTTTCTCTGGATGATGGCATCTTCTAAATGCCATGAATGGAATGTAAACGGTTGTGGAGTGAATGTTCCTGTATGCTCTTCCAGGGTGGAAGGGGGTTAAACAGTTTGTGACTGGAATGTGAGGGAGTCCCTGATGATGTGTGCTCTTCATAGACATGGACTGTGGTGAAGGTGGTCAATGACTGATGGTTTTAAACAGGGCTTTCCTTGCAGATGATGATGATGATGATGGTGGAAGGGATTATTTGTTTTTTGAGATTTCTTAAGAAATCACCTTATATCCTGATCTCAGTGCCCTGACCGGAGTCTCGTTCATGTTCTTTTTGTTATATTTAGAGTTTTTCTGGTTGTGTGTACAAATAGAAACGGGTGTAGTATACGTTGAAGTGAAGAGCGCAACGTTTCCATGGCAACGAGTCCATCTTTTCCCCCATTCTACCATTTACGTTTTCTGCTATTACAAAAATCCACTGCTGTTACGGTTTCATATACAAAACAAAAAGGTCCAATTGGATGAAGTAAAATCCAGTACACAACCCCTCCATGCAGAAAAACCATCAAACCCTAAGCAGATATTGTAATATTTTAGTTTTTAAAACAAGCAGTTTCTGTTATGATCACACAGAATTTACTGAACCTCCAGATCCCAGAGCAGTGGCTTAGGTTTAATAATACTGCATTATCCATGTACACACACACACACACACACACACAAAACCCTAAGCAGATATTGTAATATTTTAGTTTTTAAAACAAGCAGTTTCTGTTATGATCACACAGAATTTACTGAAACTCCAGATCCCAGAGCAGTGGCTTAGGTTTAATAATACTGCATTATCCATGTACACACACACACACACACACACACACACACACACACACACACACACAGCAGTGCCCGAATAGACGACCTGCACAGGTATTTCTACCTGGAAGATCTAGCGTGCCGAATTTATCACGTCAGGAAGCCGGAACACGTGATCGAAACTGTACACGTTATTGAGTACAGACAGTCAACACGGCGTCGTGTGATCACGTCACATGACTCTCACCTGGTGACTTTCGCTTTCAGTTTGTCTGAAACAGGTCCAGGTGAGGACTTTAACATGAAGAGGGACTTTATTCCTTAATCTGCAGATCAAGGTGTTTAAAAGTGCTACAGTTTATCCTCTGATGATCATTACAACGTTAATCATCACTGCTATTCAAAGTATTCAAAGTTTTGCTCATTATAACTATAAAACCCTAATTCAGGGTATTTATGCATAAAAGTGTACTTAAATATACAAAAGCCACATATTGAGTTCAACCATCTTTAATTCAGACATTTTAAAGTTTATAGTAGCTGCTTATTGTGGAGTAAATGGGGGATTTCTCCTTTGAACAGGTCCTCTCGTGCTGGGTCGTTTCTTCAGGTGAAGCAATTTGTGTAAATCATCAATTTTATTTGTATTTTGCAGACGGCAAGTTGACAACCAGGCTTAAAAAATCGATATAAAATATAATACAGTATTGTTTTTTTTACACAGATATTCAGTTGTGAGGATATAAGCATCTAGGGTAGATCTTAATTAAATTTTGTATAATAATTAAACGATATGTGCGTAAATTTAATATACAAACATTGAAAACTAGCGTTTGAATGCGGTAAATCACGTTTGAAAAACGAATGATTTACTGTTTAGTAGACAAATGCTATAAAAATAGAGTGGAAACGCAGCAAGCTAACAGACTTAATAAAAAGAAAAAATACGCATTGATGTACTGTGTTTTTCTGACTATAAGCCGCTACTTTTTCCCTCACGCTTTGAACTCCGCGGTTTAAACAACAAAGCGGCTAATTTATGGATTTTTCCCAGTTTCACAAACTTCATGCCAAAAAACTGAACCCATAACATTAGTCCAATGAAATTGCTGAACAGGTTCAGGTGAACCAATGAAACTCTTTATATTAAATCAGATGCGCTCCCACTGAATCGGGCCGCACCACATCATAAATATAGATGATGTTCCTCTGACGTTTGACCTGCCGCACACTCGGACTGTCTACAGGAAATGTGAATCATTCGTCACGCTGAAAACAACCAGGCATGAAAACACACTTCACCTGTGTTCTGAGCTGCACGTCATCGAGAGAAAAGCTTCACCGATGGTGATTTTTAAACACACAACGATGCCAAAAGATAAACTCTCGAGAGAAATAGTAGCGAAAGGAAGGAGGAAGACAGTGAACTATGACTTGGTAGGCTACTGTTTAGATACAAGCCGTGTCACAGACACTGTCTTTCGTTAAAGCCTGTGTAAAGTTCACTAGTTTCAGTATAGACAGGTGCGGCGTATTTCTGTTCAAGATAAAAATCTTTGTACAATTCAGTGGGTGCGGCTTATATATGGTGCGTTTAATAGTCCGATAATTACGGTACAAATGCATAAACCACTACAGTGACTAAAAATGTGCTGTTAGTTGGTGCTTTTAGATTCGGTGTTTGTTCACATCGTTTTAATTGAATCATCACGATGTCGCAAACGAACCGATTGCGCAACCTGATGCCCACGAAAGAACAGATCCAGTACGACTTTCCCGAAGTTACCAAATAAACAGTTTACACAATAGCACTTCATTAAACTACACCATTTTCACATGGTGAGGTTTAAACAGTTTTCCCTTCATCACGTGCCCGTGCATCACTGTGCTACTTCCATCCCACACAAGCTCAGGTTTGCGTAACTTCCAGGTTACAGTTTTCTTTGTTGCGTTTAATATAAAATGCTCTCATGCATTGGGGGACTCGGGACGCACCCTGGTTGACCTTGTACCGTCCGCCATTTTCCCAAGCAGCTGTGTATCTTACCGTAACTTGAGCGAAAAAAACCCCGAATTAACAGCAATTGTACGAATTTCATTATCGATAATTATTGATTTTATCGATTAGTTGTTGCAGCTGTAGTCTGTCTATTTATATGTCATTCTGTCTATCTGGCTGTTGGCAGATCAGTGTCTCCGCCTGTCTTTCTCTCATTCTCTGTATGTCTGTCTCTCTCAATACGCTTTTTGTCTTTTTTCACTCTCTGTCCCAAAGAAATATTTGAAGATTATGTCGACCCACACATTATTTTTAATTAATTATTTTTTTCCGTTTGTTTTTGTTTTCCTCACATCAGCCCACAGTCATGTTCCTTAATCCCAGATGTTTCTTTCTTTCTTTCTTAATATTAAAGAGTTAAATGCCTCTTCAAACCTTTCTGTAGTGACCTCCAGTGACCTCTGTGTGTCGGCTCAGGATTAGACTGATCATCATGAACACTACACTGCACAAAGCACTAAACAGGATCGCCGCTCGTTTCTATCACTCATGATGTTTTTTTTTTATATACGGAGCTTTGAAGAACAATTTCATTCGTATTTATTTAGAATTTTATAATGTGTTTATTTTGCTCACAGGTCAGAGTATTGTGTGTTTTTTACACAGTCTCGTCTTTCTCACACGGATGGCATGTCGTCTCATGTGCACATCACTTAACAGTTCACACTCAACATTCTGCATGCATGTTCTCAGGGTGGTTAACAAGATGAGTGTGTGTGTGTGTGTGTGTGTGTGTGTGTGTGTGTGTGATACAAATGACTTCCCAGTTTTAGACTTGTACCAGGCGTCAGCAAACTGGCCACGCATGATGTGTTAACCTGTTTGGTCAGGAGACACCCAGGCACTGTGTACACTTCCTTCTGTGTGTGTGTGTGTGTGTTTACTTCCTTACATTCCCGACCCTCCCCAAGTTTTAAACTCCATGTCAGACAGAGTTGTGCGGGCCTCTGTCTCGCTTTGTCTCGTCGCTGTACGAGATCGGAGTCTAGATGTCCCTGAACTCTCCAGACTCCCTTTTATCTTTTCTGCTGAAAGGAAGAACTTTGCTTATTAATACAAACAAATATAGTATTGGACGTAAAAAACGTACGCCGTGTGTCTGGGGACGCATCAGCCCGTGTACTCGAACGAGACTTATTAATTTAAAGATAACGCACAGAATAGCTGGAGGATTACGCAGGATGTACCGAACAACACGTGTGATTCTCAGTACAATAGCCTGTGCACAGAGCCACACCCTAACCTAAATACTACATAATACATGTGTGTGTGTGTGTGTGTGTGTGTGTTAAACAGAAGGATTCGTATGACTGGTCTGCTCGTTTATGCGGAAGATATGAAGCGAAAGAGAAAACTCGTGTTTCCTCTGATCCATCTGGTTATCAGTGATGGTGGACGAACTAGATTATTTCTGTAAAAGTACTTAACCCCTCTCCTTTTACGTTTCTACTCGAGGACAAAAAAGTTCTTGCATTATGACAGACTGAAGGAACAACTGTGACAGTAGTGATGTATGAGGACTCTTTTTTTGTTTTTTGTTGTTTTATGGAGTTTTGCTGACGCTTCTATCCAGAGCAACTTATAATTATATCAGTTGAAGGTTTAGGGCCTTGCTCAAGGGCCCAACATTGGCAGCTTAGTGGAGCTGGGATTTGTACTCATGACCTTTTGATCAGAAGTCCAACATCCTAAACACTAGTGGTGCAACGGATCACAAAATCAATTTCAAATCAGCAAAAAAAAGTAGGAGGAGACAAATCGAAATGCTTTCCATTAATACTGTGTTACATCAAGGACGTGCTTCCATACATGCGATTTGAAGGATGTGTGAGGATTTTCTAGTTCTTCTGTTCCTTCACTAGCCCCTGCACCCCATACTTTTAACCACTGAGATTTCAGTACCTTGTAGTTTTCTAGTTGTATTCACAAACACGTGGTGCGAGAACCCTTACTCCACAGCACCTCCAGAAGAACTTATGGTTATACATGGAGGAAACATTCTAGAATATACAGTCAAATTCTTACTCTGTGAATCCTTCAGGCAGCCTGAGTAGATCTGCATACACAAAGTTCTGCAGAAGTAGATTGGGTCCGTGTTTTTTCCCAATGTAAAGGGTTGTAAAATCCTGACACTTCCACATATCGATGGAGTGAATGAATTAAGGATGGAAGGAATGAAGATATTCGTTAAAGTCTGCAGAAATAAGCAGAACAGTTACGTAGATCACAAGTAGATTTGTGGCAATTTAATTGATTCCTCAATTTAATCAATATAATAAAAAGCATATTGCATCAATATATTAAATTATTTTATATTTTATTTAACCATAATTTAATTGAACCGTGATGTAAAAACCAGGGTTCGTACCGAACCGTGAACTTTGTGTACTGTTGAACCCCTAGTGTGTGTAGACTGTACACATCGGCTGCAGGAGGAGCACACAGAGACGTCTGACCTGCCGGCCACCATGTTGGTACTTATTTATTGCTATTTATGTTTTCACGTCAAAGCAGATTGGAACTGCATGTTTTATAACTTTATTCTTCAGGAGCTCATAAAAAAAAAATTCCCATTTAAAAAAACTGCAAAAAGTAAAAAAAAAAATTGGCTTCTTTTGTCGTTACACCAGAGATCGTTCTCGTCCCTGTGACTCAGACGGAGTATTTGATGAGCTCTGACTAACCTGAAACAACCCTCTCCACACCTCTCTCATGTAGTGGATAATTTGTCTTTCGTTTAGACACCGTGGTGTTCGATGTGCTATCAACCTGCTAGTTGGGGTTAAAACTATGGTTCCTTCATACTCTTGAAATACCTGAATGTCCCAGTCAGTGATTGATACGCAGAACGAAAGTGTAAGCATGATATCACAGCCGTGAAGCGTCCACAACAAAAACCAACCCGACCAGGAACAAGTTAAAAATGCACACAAAAGAATGTACACTACACAGGGTGTGGACACGTGCCCATAAGATTGGTATAGCCTACTTTCTGAACATCTCAATCCACATTTATGCTTCAATTGCTGTTATAGTAACCTCCGCCCTTCTGGGAAGATGTTCCACTAGATGTTTGTGCTCATTCAGATGCAAGGGTGTTAGTAAAGTCAGGTAGTGATGTATTTTTAAAGCGTTGTAATCACGTACTAATCACGTCCGCACGTGCCTCCGAAGAACCGAACTGGAACGTAATTACCACGATGAGATTGTGTGTCATTTGATCTCGGTTGTAGTCGGTGATGTATGTTATTTTGTGGACTTTGTTTGAAAGCCACAAAGTCATCCATCTGCTCTGGATCTGACAGCGTGGTTTCTGATTGGTCCAGGTTTTTTTTTTTTTTTTTTTTTTTACACACAGCAGATGGATGACTTTGTGGTTTTCCATTACAATGCACACAAAAACCCCTTATATTGAATGTATATGTACATTCCTTTCCTGCTATATGTGGTTCTGGAGGAACACAATTAAATCGGACTTCTTTAGATGCGCTATAATAAAATATTGTTTTTTGCTGGAACTTGGAAACCTAAACCTGTTCCAGCATGGCGAAGCTTCTTTGCACAATGCCAGCTCCATGATGATCTGCTAGACATGCTTTGGAGAGAAAGATCTTTAGTGGTCAGTAGAGCGCTCTGATCTCATCCCTGACTGCACCCCAGGTCTCCTTACCTACATCAGTACCTGCCTTTTATTATAACCTGGGGCTGATGAACACAAAAACCCACAAGCTTATGCCAAAAATTTAGTGGAAGATAGATAGAAGATTGGGGGAATAGAAAAAGGAAGAGGGTGACAAAAATGAACATGAAAAGAGTGATATAGGGCAGACAGGTACGGAGTATGGACAGACAGACAGACAGATGGGGTGAACGAGGTAAAGAAATGAAATGGACATTATTATTCCACTAGACACAGAAGCAGGTTGAGAAGCCAGGGGTGCCAATACTTTTAATTCCTATTGTGTACCATGCTCACACCATCATGTTACACCGTACGGAATGAGCACGTACCATTATCAGGAAGCTTTTTTCGGGTTCACTTCAAGATCCTGAACGTCACAGTGTCAGAAATGTGACTTGTTCAACCAATCAGTGGCTTGGTTTCAGTCAGTGGTTTCTGGCTCCGCCCCTTTCTTAGTGAGAACCAGATGTAGATAAAAAAAAAGAAATTATATATGTGTGTGTGTGCAATCACAAATTCGTTATTGTTGTTTTGATGCATCTGATTACTCATTTACACACACACACACACACACAGTATACAGTGTGTACATTAAGGCGTGTCTGTGTCGTTGCAGGCAGACAAACGAGCTCATCATAATGCTCTGGAGCGTAAACGCAGGGACCACATCAAAGACAGCTTTCACAGCCTCCGAGACTCTGTGCCTGCATTACAGGGGGAGAAGGTCAGTACACGTCACGGTATAACACACACACACACACACACCATGAGCTTCTCTGAAACGTCCCACGTGTTCTACATTGGCGTTACCGTGCACTGTAGTATCTCACGCCTCAAATATCCTCTGAGAGTTATGAGCTCGCCATCCCCACGATCTCTCTCTCTTTCTCTCTCTATACTAAATGTTTTGCAGTGCATTATGGGAGTAACAGTGCAGTAATAAATGACGTGTGTATGGTTTTGACTTGGTATTTGTGTATAAAGTGTGTTTCTCACACTGTGTGTATGAACCAGGCCTCCCGAGCACAAATCCTAGATAAAGCCACAGAGTACATCCAGTACATGAGAAGGAAAAACCACACACACCAGCAGGACATCGACGACCTGAAGCGACAGAACGCTCTGCTGGAACAGCAAGGTGAGAAGCTCCATGTCCATGTCCACGTCCACCACGCAGATACCAGTCATCTGCTCAGAGCACACAGTGCCAAAACTCAGCTCTCTGCTCGAATCCTGGAGTCTGTGCTGGAACAGAAATACTCTCTCTCTCTCTCCCCCCCCTCCTACCCTTCTCTCTGCCCCCACTCTCTTTCTCTCTGCCCCCACTCTCTTTCTCTCTGCCCCCACTCTCTTTCTCTCTGCCCCCATCTCTCCTTCTCTCTGCCCCCTCTCCCTTTCTCTATTAGCCCTCTCTTTCGTCCTCTCTGCCCCTCTTCCTTTCTTTCTGCCCCCTCTCCCTTTCCCTTCTCTCTCTCTTGTTCTCTCTGCCTCCTCTCTTTCTCTCTGCCCCCACTCTTTCTCTCTGCCCCCACTCTCTCGTTCCCTCTGCCCCCTCTCCCTTTCTCTATTAGCCCTCTCTTTCATCCTCTCTGCCCCTCTTTCTTTCTTTCTGCCCCCTCTCCCTTTCCCTTTGCCACCTCTCTTGTTCTCTCCGCCCCCTCTTTCTTTCTCTCTGCCCCCACTCTCTCGTTCCCTCTGCCCCCCCCTCTCCCTTTCTCTTTGCCCCCTCTCTCTTTTTCTCTCTGCCTCTTCTCATTTTCTCTTTGCCAATTATCTCTTCCTCTCTGCCTCTTTCTTTCCCCCCTCCCTCTCTCTTTGTCTGCCCATAATAAGATATTAATGGTCATAACAGCGAATCATTGATCAGGAAACGAGCAGAAATGAAACACACAAACGAAGTATCCTTTTATCCTTTGACTTGTTTAAATGTTTGAGACAGATGGAAGATTTAGGGGTGTTGCGTTCAGCGCAGATGAGAAACGTTCTAATGTGAATTTCTAGCTGCAGCAGTAGTGGTGGGTCTCACCACCAGAGCCTCACCTTTCATTCCTGCTCTTTTCCTGACTGCATTAAATAATACATCAATCAATCAAATAAAATATTGGATTATTTAGTCTCAATGTGCATATCAAGAGCAACAGTCACTCCTGGGGTTCCTTAATGATCTTTTCAGCAGTTACAGTAGTGTAGAGATACGATAAAAATATCATTCATGATCAAAAAGGAGAGTAAGGAGAGAGAGAGAGATGAAAAGAGTGATATAGGGGGAGAAAGTGGGAGAATGACAGACAGACAGACAGACAGGTTGGTTGCCAGATTGTTGTGATGTAAGCGGAATGACACACTCTTGACCTTGTGGTTCATGTGGGTTGTTTCTCCCATATGCACACTCTCTAACCATCACGTTCCTAAACGAGTGCACGTACGTCTGATCGCTCGGCATGTCTGAGTGAACATCTGTGATGTGTGTGTGTGTCGTGGCAGTTCGAGCGCTGGAGAAGGTAAAGGGGACCACACAGCTGCAGGGCGGCTACTCCTCCTCAGACAGCAGCCTGTACACTAACCCTAAAGGCAGCGCCGTGTCGGCCTTCGACGGCGGCTCCGACTCGAGCTCAGAGTCCGAACCCGAGGAGCCGCCCACCAGGAAGAAGCTCCACCAGGAGAACAGCTAAAAGCGTCACTCTGTCCAGCTCTTCCAGCTTCTCTTTCCTCCGCTCCCTCTTCAATCAGAGACTCCACAACTTCTCGTTTCATGTCTCTACAGGCTTCCCAGACGCCGGCCCAAAGCCAGGTCCAGGGAGCTTGGAGAGAACGACTCGTAGCACATCTCTCTCTCTCTCTCTCTCTCTCTCTTTCTCTCTCTTATCTCGGAGCTGGCTCAGAAGTAACAAGCAGCATCTCAAACCCTTAACGAGGCAGCTTCATGATTTACGGACTTGGCGCTTCTCCCGTACGTCCGTCTGTATGACGTAGGAAGCACACAGTTCCAGGCACTGCTCAATATATATATTTTTTTGTTATATATGTTAAAAAAAAATAATGAGTACTTACCCTTTTTACGTAACCGTTCCAACAAACGGTCCATCTTCCTTTATTACTTTTCCACGAATGCGAGAACACAGAACCTGATCAAATTTGGTTAAAAAAACAAAAACATGAACGTTGTGTTTTAGCTTGAATTAGTGAGTGTGTTTAGATAGCTGGATGTTTTTTATATAAAGGAATACCTTTAATTTATATTCTGCCCTATATATAAATAAATATATATTATATATGTGCTGGGTTTTGTACGTTTCATGGGGGAAAAAAAAAATTGGGGCATTTTTTTTTTTATACTTCAAATCCTAATAATGTTAGGAAGCTGGGGCCTATCAGGTTGAGAAAAAAATCAAAAGGATCGAGAGATTTTTCAGGGAAAACTAAATGTCAATGCTGAAGGATTTTTTTTGTAGCTCCCATCCACCCCTTTTACAATTTTGAGTACGTCAGGTGTGTGTGTGTGTGTGTGTGTTTGCCCCCCACCCCTCCCCCCCTTACAGCTCGTACGTAAACAAATCTCAGACCCCCTTCCACATGAAACGTCCGGTATTTCGTACACGCCGCTGACGAACCCGTCTCACCTACCTTTAAATACGAGACTATAAATAAATAAACTATTTTATTTTTTATATAATGTTTCCCCCCCCCAGGATTTATTTTCTATAATTGTGAGATTTCAACGTGTGAGGTAGTAGTCATCTCTCCCTCCACTCACACGCGTCTCTCTTGGACGATGCGACTAAAAAAAACGAAAATTCTCGCCGTTTCTATGATGAGTGATGTGTCTCAGGATGTGTAGCCTTATTGTTTATTGCTATTTATTATTTTGAACAAATTAAAACCTTGCGAATCAAATCAACGGCTTGTTATTTTAATGTTATTGCGATATCGATCACATGTCGTCACTTCGCCAGGCCCTGGTAGTGACCCCTACTGTTTGGTTGAGGGATTGCAGCTTTTATTTTTATTTTAACATTTATATGCTGTGTGGTCAAAAGTATTGGGACACCAATACTATCACACAAATGTACCAGACTTCTTTCAACGCTTTCACTATGAGACCCAAATATCTTCTATCATGAAAATGCGCACAGGAACAAAGACTAGTCCATTAAGATATGGTTTCCATGGTTGGAGTGGAAGATCTCCTGCTTTAGAGCTCCAACCCTGTTGCTCACCTTTGGAATGAACGTGAACACTGACTCCACCTCAGGCCTCCTCACCTACATCAATATTTTTTCCTACTGGAAAGTTGAGATAACCATGGTAAATATAAACTTAACAGATGAAAGTGAAACCAATTAAGCTTATATTTCCAAAGCACCAATGAGGAGTCACTTCTCCCCCAATAAAAATAAATGATTGAGGACAGAAACAATCGTTCAGGACCTCCTTTCAGCACCGATGGAGAAGAAACGTCTTTGCTTCAGGTTTTTTTGTTTGTTTTTAATATACACCAGGTTCTAGTTAGGTACAGTCTCAGGTATCACCAATAACATTATCATCAACCTCTTAACAAAACAAAGCAGCCTACAGGTGATCACGTGTGCTCGGAGACGCTCCTCTCTGCGCCGGTGGAGGCAGCTTGTGGAAATACTGGATAGCTCGGGCAACGTTCTCAGGGCAGATGTTGTACACGGGGTGAGTCGGGGCCTGGAGACACGTGAGAGAGGATGGAGAAGGACCAGAGAGGATGAAAGGGTCAGATCTATCAGTGCAGTTTTGACTAAGCAGGTGAGTAATGATGATTTTCAGTGCTTCGAGGTCCTCACCAGTCTGTTCTCGTCTCTGCCGAGGACCAGCTCGTGATGGAGATCTCTGTTGCCGAAGTGCTGTGCTATGGAAAGGCCACTCAAACAGTAGCACGTGTGGTAAAAATCCCGGGACCTCAAAACAAAACAATCATGATGATGGCTGAGCATGCTGAAGAGAAATGCAACTACAAGGGTTTAATCCTGTTGATTTATAAATCACACTATAACTCTGTAGCAGTAAACACTAATGATTTCACTCGGTAAGAAAATAAAACACTGTGTGATGTTGTTATTCACTGATTACATGTAGTTAGTGTAAGACACGTCCTGAACTGTTTCCTTCTTCTTACCTGGTTATATATCTCTTTTTTTTTTATCCATTAAATGACGTTCATGTCACGTTGTACTTTTTATCCATTTAGTTGCTGCAAATGCGTCTCCTCCTATTTACGTAACGGCAGCATAAAATACTAGTCCCTCACCAGCCTCCCTCCATTTCCTCCAGGAGAATAAAACCCTGACCTTACATAAGAGTTATAAACTGCCTTAATGTGTGATAAACGTCTCCTTACAGAAAATACAAGGCAAGAGTTTAGGCTGTTGCTATGGATACAATGACGTTTAAAAAGGAACGTGTTAATATAAACCCGTTTTAGCTGACCAATCAGGATAGAGAATTAAAGTGCTGGGGTGATTGGTGGCTAATGGTGGATGGCTGGATAAAAATAAAAAAAAATCGGTTGATGATGGATGGATAATTGGTGGCTAATTATAGATAGATTGATTGATTAAAGGATGGATGGATGGATCTAAAAAATGATAAGATGAATGAATGGTTGGATGGATAACTGATGGAACATGGATGGATGGGTGGATAATGATGGATAAATAGATGGACTGATGAATAATTGATTGATGGATGATAAGTAGATGATGGATAATTGGTTAATGGATGAATAATTAGTAGATGATGGATGAATAATTAGTAGATGATGGATGAATAATTAGTAGATGATGGATGAATAATTAGTAGATGATGGATAATTGGTTGGTAGATGATTGGTGGAACATGAATAGATGGATGGATAATTAATTATTGATAATTGGTGGATAATTTTTAATGATAAATAGATGGATGATGGTTGGGGTGTGAGAGAGAGAGAGAGAGAGAGAGAGAGAGAGAGAGAGCGCGCTCTACTCACTTGCCGGGTTTGTCCAGCAGGCCCCCTGCAGGATTTTGGCAGCAGAGCAGGATGTACTCTTGTAACGCTTGTTGCTCAAACATCCAACTGCTCACGCTCAGTGTCTCGTCTCCTACACACATCACACAGGTACCTGTTCACCATCACCACACACCCTTACACAGATCTTCCACCCATTTATACATGATTCTACTATCATACATCACGCTGTGCATTACTGAGAACATCGTAGAGGAACATTTATATAACACTAATATAAAGCTTTAGAGAGGATTATTTCATTCAGTCGTATTTCCGATTAAAATCTGAATACTCTTAGAATTAGAGCATTAGAGACTTTATTCAAAAAGTTATTCCCCATATTTTCCCATGGAACGTTTCCAGTCTCTCGAAAATCCATGGAATTCCTATACACTGTGCCTCTGACTTTTCTGTGGAGGACCCATGTGTAATTCGAGTGGTACAGTAGGAACATCTCCTGAGAAGGTGGAGATCGTACCGTCTTTATAGAGCGCTCTGTGCAGCAGTGGGAGCAGGCCGGCCTGCCAGAACGAGTAACATCCGTCCACCAGTTTATTACAGCGGCCCTGAAATCCGCCCTCGTATCGCATCTGTCTGCTGGTCACCCAGCGCTGGAGAGATCACACAGGAAAGAACAGCTGTTAACAGTCTCCAGTACCGCTCGCTTGTTTCTCAGTATCATTAGAAGATCAAAAACTAAGAAGCTCATTAATTCATGAACAAAGTGTGTAATGGAGAGATGTACACTTCCTGAGGTTAATAAACCCAGCAGCTGATATCAGACCCCTCTCTCTCACGCCACGCTTCCTCAAGCGCTTTAAACGGCTTAAGCGTCACACACGCTGGCTTTTCGCCCAGGATCTTCTCAGCTCTGGTTTTTCTGAGCAGACTGTTGCTTCTCTACTGCTATCGGGTTTTTGATTTATCAGTCCTGCCAGTGACGTTCGCGCTCGTCTCCATACTCGCCTTCCCTTTCTCTCTCTCGCTCACTGGTTACTGATATGTTTGTATGGTGAATGAGTAATGAAGAGACAACAAGGCATCATGGGTAATACTCACTAACAAGGACTTGAGGTCCAGCATGTGCTCCTTTCCTAGAATGACCAGAGCTGCCATGCCGCAAAAGGTGTAGCCGCCGTGAGCCTCCAGACCGGGTATTCCTCCCAAACCACCTTCCCAATTCTGACAGCTAGACACACACACACACACACACACACACACACACACACACACACACACACACGACAATCCTGCACATGCAGAAGAAAGACTCATCCTGCCTCCAATTTTCATTTAAATGTTTTATTGTCTGTGTCCGATGCGTTTTGTCTGGTCAAATCCTGTGTGTTTTGTCTGGTAGTGTCTGATGAGATAAATAAATTTTCCTACTTGTGTTTTGTCTGATTCCTATACACTTTGTTTCAGTGTCGCGTCTCGTCTCAGGTGGTGCATTTTGTCGGACAAATTTTGTTTTGATGGTGTTTCGTCTGCTTTAATTGTGTTTTGTCCGACTCCAAAACATTGTTTTAATGGTGTTTCCAACGAATGCTTTTTGTTTTGATGGCATTTCGAATACATTGTTTTAACGATGACACATTAACATTTCGTTTGACTGTTTTGTTCAAGCTCTGGTACGTTCTGTTTTAACAGTGTTTTATTTGACTGCAATACCTTTGTTTGAATGGTGTTTTCGACTTATCCTGATAAGTTTCGTCTGCGTTTTGTCTGACCCCTGATACGTTTTGTTTAAAAAGCATTTCATCTGACTTGGGTGTTTAGTTAAAGTCCATCTGAGTCTGATGCATTCTGAGCTAATTTTGTCTGAGTGCTTACTTTTGTTTTGTTTTGTCTGTTTTACATTTTAGAAATGTTTTGCTTGCATCATTGTCATAATGACTATTTCAACGTTTTATCACCTCATATCTACTCAGTAACAGCTACACCCCCCCCATTGCCACTTTGTCCACCATGTATATGTTTTAGCGTTTGCCCCTCAGTGTGTAGCTTCTGAAAGACAGCTAAAGAGATACCTGAGGATCCAGTTGTGCGTTCCTTCGAACAGCTTGGGGGTCATGATGTTAGTCAGAGAGGCCACTGACGCTGCGCAGTATGCACTCCTGTAGAACAACATTCACGCTCTGATAAGTTCTGGGATTTATTTCGCGTTTGAAAATACAGTGTACAATACGGACGTGATCAAACATCACAGTGATGACCTGCAATCCGTGTTTGAATCAGGCCATTTGGGAAGCTCACCTGACGTCCACCTCCCCACCTACGTGCATCACAAAGGAGCCATCTGGCTGTTTGACTGAGAACAGGAAGTCCAGGAGCTTCTCTCTGGTGGGGGAAGGGGAGCAGGGTTATACTCGTGTGATCGGGGTTTGTACGGCGCCGGTGTGTCAGAGACGGACCTGTTTATCACGTTGTAGGCCTCCTCCGTTCCCAGGATGCACAGGGCGTTTACGGCGGCGTACGTGGGTGCCAGATGAGCGTGTTGCCCCGGACCTCCCGCAAAACCCCCCGTCGGGCTCTGGCACCGGGCCAGGAACTGACACACACTGCAAGACAAATTACACATCATATACATGCAGAGTACCGAGTGCACATACTGCTTTCCCTTCTGTTCAACTGTTGGCATTTCCAAGCGCTTTTTCTTTTATTCCACATTTTATTACTTTTATTATCCACAGTATCTGTTACCTGAGTGACACAAATTCCAAAGCTTAGGAATTTAATAAGTCTAGTGAGAAATCTGATGTAGCTTTCGATTCAATTCAATTTTATTGTGATTTTTTTCCACAATGGACAAAATTCTTATATTTGTGTATTTATCCCCTGATGAGCAAACCTGGAACCTGGGGGGCAACTGTGTCAAAACTCCAGTAGATGGGATGAGAAAGAAACCTTAAAAGGAACCGGACTCAAAAGCCAAACCTCAACCTCATCTGGGTGACACCAAGAGTGTGATTATAAATGCAACACAATGCAAACATCAATCATCTCTACAGTCTAATACAGTACAGTTGGAAGTTGTGGAACCAGGAGCTCCTGAGCAACATATAAATGAGCTCATTATAAATTCAACACCAACTTCTCCATGCCTGAGTCCTGAAATGTTCAATGATGGAGAAACTACATACATGGTAGTGTCACAGTGTCAAGACTATTTTGGTAGCACGCCAACAGATGGCAGTACATCTGATGCTCTGCCTCAGTCGTCTAGACGTCACAATTTGTCGCTCAAATCCTTACGCTCGACCATTTTTCCTGCTTCGAACATCAACATTGGGGACAAAATGTTCACCTGCTGCCTAATAAATAAATCCACCCACTAACAGGTGATGATGTAGAGATCATCAGTGTTCTTCACTTCACCACTCAATGTTCTAATGTAATACCTTAACGGTTTATTATCCCGAAGGTCTGAAAACACAGCCAGAACCTCCCTGTCCAGCAGGTGCAAATCCTCTATTAGCACAAAAAAATTACTAAAACAAGCAAAGGAGGCTTTGTAGACACAGAGGAACACGTGCAAGAGCTCACACAGTCACCTTCAGCTTCTCCACCAACACCAAAATGTTGTGCTGCTTTTTTTGAGCGACAGAAAAGGTCAGGGTTTGACGCAGGACCTGATCCCTTCCATATCCCCATACAACGATGGTGTGTCTGGGTTGTGGTGATGTTCTGGTGGTGGTGATGTACTCACTCTGATGCTACGGAAGCAGGCACGGTTTCCTCTAGAAGTTCCAGACTGTGCAGGATCCAGTAACACAGCCAGGGTCGACTAGCATCCAGACACTAATAGGAGCAGGCAATAGGGTGAGGCAGGAGGCTTTACTACACCAAACAGTCTTTAACAAGCAGTTACTCCCAAAACTAATTTATTATTCAAATGAACGAATAAATTAAGACAATTAACTGCTCAAACTCATGTGTAGTGAAAATAACCCAATATTTGCTCTGGCATGGGGCATCAGGAGCCGACACTGGAGACTCCTTCCATATGAAAGTCATGTTTTTCGTGATCTCACCTGGAACTGTTATCGTTCATCTCAAATTGAACGTTCAGGTAAACATAGATCAAAGAAATGATTAGAATACGGAGAAAACGCTAAATAAAAAGACGCAGCTGAAATATTTATCAAATCCATCATCGTCAGGGTTCCTCCAGCATGTGCTAAGCCAAGCTGGTGATATTCATGCACACAAACAATAAAGCTTAGCGGTTTCATTAATTATTCAGGTTGCCTCTGGTGAAATACTGGAAAAAAACAAAGCATTTTAGATCCATGTAACTCGTCATTATTCAGGTCAGGACTTGTTTTATTTACCGCTTACCTCATAGGCGTCTGAGAGGTGGCGTAAACCTTTCTTCAGATATTGGTAATGTTGCTCTCGTAGTAACGTTGGCCTGAAAAACAGAGCAGAGCGAATCACGCACTCATTTACTTTCTTTCCTTTTTTAAAGCTTATTAAAAAAAAAACTGCTCAAACTTCAGTTCAACAGGATTCATTCTAAGGCCAACGCTAGATTGTTCTCACTTCAGATAAAAAGTTTAGCTACTAAAATGAGCCAAGAGGCAACACCTGAAGAAGTCTACTGGTCCAAAGACTGGTGTAAAGTCCAGTCCAGAGATTTGTGTGTCTGTCTGTTCTAGAGATTAGTCCTGATACTATGTGAAGTCTGATCCAGAAACTGGTCCAGAGACTGGAAGTCTGGTATTGAGACTTGTGTTGAGTCTGGTCCAAAGATTAGTGTGATATCTGGCTGGCTGAGACTGGTCTGCCTGTTCTAAAGACTGGTCCAGAGACTGGTCTGTCTGGCCAAGAGACTGGTCTAGAGACTGGTCTGTCTGGTCCCAGAGACTGGTCTAGAGACTGGTCTGTCTGGTCCCAGAGACTGGTCTGTCTGGTCCCAGTAACTGGTCTAGAGACTGGTCTGTCTGGCCCAGAGAATGGTCTAGAGACTGGTCTGTCTGGCCCAGAGAATGGTCTAGAGACTGGTCTGTCTGTCTGGCCCAGAGAATGGTCTAGAGACTGGTCTGTCTGTCTGGCCCAGAGACTGGTCTAGAGACTGGTCTGTCTGTCTGGCCCAGAGACTGGTCTAGAGACTGGTCTGTCTGGCCCAAAAACTGGTCTAGAAAATGTATGAAATCTGGTCTAGAGACAAGTATGAGGTCTGGTCCAGAGATAAGTGTGCATTCTAGCCCAGGGACTGGTCTGTTTGTTGTAGAGACTGGTCCAAAGACTGTGTGAAGTCTGGTCCAGAGACTGATGTGCAGTCTGGCCCAAAGAATGGGTTAGGATTACCAGAACCCTAAAACTGAATTCTAGTCTAGTTTAAATTGTAAAGACTCATTTCCTAAAAGGTCTGGTAAAGGTCTAGTCCAAATTATGAGGTCTGATCTAAAGACTTGTCTGAAGAATGAGGGGAAGAGTTTTGGACTAGGTATTAGGTCTGCATTTAAGTTTTGTTTTACGACCAACATCTGATCTGACATCTAAAATTTGGGCTACTTTAAAGTCAAATACGGATTACGATCTGATCTAAAGTCTGAGGTCTTATCTGAAGCTTGGTCTGATTTTAAGGTTCATGTAAAAATTTATATAAAAATAAATAAAACCTGCCTGAAGAAGCTTACCTGTTCAAAGCTCTGATGATGGACTGTTCTAAATATCCAACGCATCAATAACAGATTTAAAATATGGCATTTGGTGTACAGTCTGAAATCTGAGCTGCAACATTGCATGGTCTGAAGCCTGGTCTCTGGTTTTTGTTCTTGTCCAAATTCTGAAGCCTGATCTTTACACGTTCTTCACCAACTGCCACCTTTACTTGGACTTCTTATGGAGACCTGAGTAAGCCGGTGTACATGTGCATCAGTGCTGGTCAGAGAGCTGCTTCTGCTGCTTGTGTAATTGTAGGGGGAAACAAAGCGGAGCTGCACTACGAGAGCGCCACCTATTATTAAGTCACGTGTTCAAATCCGTCGCTTCCCACTGAGCCCTGGCAAACACCGTAATTACGAATGAGGATCAAGCAGCTTTACGCCACGCAGGGGCAGGAACTGCCCTGATATCCACACCCACTCACCTCTAAACCCTCTGATCTACACAATACAAACCAGGAGGAACAAACATTTCTCATTTCAAACCAGACACCTGAAAAAACTGTGTGTGTGTGTGTGTGTGTGTGTGTGTGTGTGTGTGTGTGTGTGTGTGTGTGTGTGTGTGTGTGTGACCTACAGTACCAGTCAAAAGTCTGGATGCACCTTCTCCTTCAGTGTTTTTCCCTTATTGTTATTATTTCCCCAACATTATGCATTAAGACACACAGACTATAAAAGAACACATCTGGAATTATGAAGTAAATAAAAATGTGTTAAAATAAACAATATGGTTAATGTTTTTCATTCTTCAAAGTTACTTCAATAAAGACTTCACACACACTTGGCATTCTCTCAGTCAGACTCATGATGTCGTCACCTGGAAACTATTTCCAAGGACTTTCCAGAGGTGCTGAGTGCTTGTTGGCTGCTTTTCCTTCACTCTCCAGTCCAACTCATTCCAAACCATCTCACCTGGATTTAGATCAGGTGATTA
>MU556250.1:3419100-3467805 GCA_024362625.1 Silurus asotus
TGAACGTTCAGTGGTGAGGATGATGATGGGTCTATTTTCTCTTAAGGTTTTCCATCTCAGGGAGTTTTTCCCTCACTATAACCGTCACCTCTGGCTCGCTCTTTTTAGATTAAAACTTACAGGGATTATTTTTACAATGCTAAAATCTATATTTATCATCGATTTATGTATGTAATACACTGTACACACACCTTTAAATTGATGTTTTTTATGCTCCACCAAAGGAAATAGATCCAGAAGAAGCCATGCCTACTTTAGATTGCTAGCTGGCGCCCAATGATCTTTCTTAAAAGAATAAAATAAAAACGAATAAATACAAAAACTTGTTATTTATTTATTTTAATTTCAAGCATCATTATTTTTTACATGTTGTTTTAACTTATTATTTACAATGAAGACTGAGCAGAGATTCTTTCTTCACCAGCTGATGAAGTTCTGGTTTCACCACCAGATCAGACATTAGAAGGCTACCTAGAACAGTCCAGACTGCTGAGAAGATTACTGGTGCTCCTCTGTCCTTTCTTTACAAACTGTACACCTCCAGAGTGTGGAGATGCGCATCCAATATCACCAAGGATCTCACATCTCACCTCGCTGAACACCTCTCTGCCCTCTGACTGGTGCTACTGATAATCGAGCTCCAGAATTACAAGACACAAGAACTACTACTTTCTTCAGGCACTTCTTCTCATGAACACATTCAAGTCAAATATGAAGACCTGGTTAACATACAGGTATAAAAGAAGGTCAGTCAATCCGAAAAATCTCAAGAACATTCAATGTATCTCCAAGTGCATTCTCCAAAACCATCAAAACAGGCTCTGACAGAAAGGACAGATTGAAGAGCTACCTCTGCTGCATTAGAATTACCAGTCTCAGAAACTGCAGATTTACAAGCAATATTTTAGCATCTACTGTTGAGAGGACACTGTGTGAGTCAGGCCTTTATGGTCAAATCGCGGCAAAGAAATCATCACTTCGAAAGAACAACAAGAAGAAGAGACCTGCTTGGGCCAAAAAACACAAGACACATTAGATCAGTGGAAAACTGTCCTTTGGTCTGATGATTTGGTTCTAATCTCTGTGTCTTTTTAGATGTAAAGATGGAGAATGGATGGTTCCTGAAAGTGTGGTTCCTACTGTGAAGCATGGAGGAGGAGGTATGATGGTGTGATGGTGCTTTGCTCGTGAGTTGTTGGTGATTTAGTTACAACCGAGGCCAAATTTAACCAGCATGGCTACCACAGCAATTTACAGCGACATCCCATCCCATCCCATTCCATTCCATCCCATTCCATTCCATTCCATCCCATTCCATTCCATGCCATTCCATTCCATTCCATTCCATTCCATTCCATGCCATTCCATTCCATCCCATCCCATCCTATCTCATCTCATCTCATCCCATCTGGTTTGTACTTAGTGGGAGCATCATTTGTTTTCCAACAGGACAATGACCTGAAACACACCTCTAGGTTCTGTAAAAATTATGTGGTCTAGAAGGACAGTAATGACATGCTGCATCAGATCGCCTCGGCCTCTACAATCACCTGACCAGTTGAGATGGTTTGGGATGAGTTGGACTGGAGAGTGAAAAGGAAAAGCAGAAAACAAGCACTCAGCACCTCTGGGAACTCCTTAAGATTGTTGGAAAGCCGTTCCAGGTGAAGACCTCATGAGGTTTACTCTAATGTATGAGAATCATTGGGAACGTGGTAACCATGGTATCTCTGACATACTACAGTAAGGGAGGGTGTGTGTGTGTGTGTGTGTGTGTGTGTGTGTTAGTCCCCGCCCCTTTCTAGAAGTGAACTCATCTCTCACCGCACCCATCCTCTCCTTCCATCTCTGCTCTCGCACCGCACTTCCTCCTCCTCCTTGTTCTCCTCATTGTCCTCCTCCTCCTCCTCCTCCTCCTCCTCTTCCTCTCCAGGTCCGAGCGGAACCGCGCTGTGGATGGACGCAGGCGGACGGGAAGCGCAGGATGCGGGGCGTGTGTCTGTGCTGGATATCCGTCTCTGAGCTAACCTCATCTCATCTTCTCCTCCTTCTTCATCATCTTCCTCCTCTTCCTCTTCTCCGACATCATGGCCAAGCAGTATGATGTGCTGTTCAGGCTGCTGCTGCTCGGAGACTCTGGAGTCGGGAAGACCTGCCTGTTATGTAGATTCACCGACAACGCGTTTCATCCCTCACACATCTCCACCATCGGTGAGTCTCACACACACACACACACACACACACACACACACACACACACACACACACACTGTGCTGGAGGAGATGGTGGGGATCTGTATGTATATGAATGTGGGTTTTTCATTTCTAAGAATAAAATAATATCTATTATTATTATTATTATTATTATTATTATTATTATTATTATTATTATTATTATTATTTGTTTATTGTTTGTTTGTTTTATTATTATTATTATTATTATTATTATTATTATTATTATTATTATTATTATTATTATTATTATTATTATTATTATTATTATTATTATTATTATTATTATTATTATTATTATTATTATTATTATTATTATTATTATTATTATTATTATTATTATTATTATTATTATTATTATTATTATTATTATTATTATTATTATTATTATTATTATTATTATTATTATTATTATTATTATTATTATTATTATTATTATTATTATTATTATTATTATTATTATTATTATTATTATTATTATTATTATTATTATTATTATTATTATTATTATTATTATTATTATTATTATTATTATTATTATTATTATTATTATTATTATTATTATTATTATTATTATTATTATTATTATTATTATTATTATTATTATTATTATTATTATTATTATTATTATTATTATTATTATTATTATTATTATTATTATTATTATTATTATTATTTGTTTATTGTTTGTTTGTTTGTTAATTGTTGTTGTCAGGCATAAACCGTGTTTATAAGGCATCAGGGATATCCATGTATCCAAAAATGAACAACAGTTTTTAAAAATAACACTATGATCAATTATAATGTAATATATAATATTATAATAAATAAATATGTAAATAAAAAATGAATAATAAATAATAATAAATAATAATAAAATAATATTTGATAAAAGGAATACTATAAAATATTATGCATGTTTTAATAAGCATAAATTTTAATATGCGTAAAATAATAAGTGCGAATTATCAGTGACTTATTAATATTAATTGTGATATTAGTATTATTTTGTTGTTGTCAAGTGTGGACAATATTCAGACCTTTATTAAAAAATAAAATAAATGAATTAAAGTGTATAGGTGAATAATATAATAGAAATAAAGAGGTAATAGTTGTAGATTTGTTTTTGTTTTGATTGTTATTTTCTGTTGCTGTTGGACAATGTCAAGAGATATGGAAATTTATTAAATATATATAAATACACACATTCAAAAAGATTATTAGTATTATAAATTTTTTATAATTATTGAATAATGACATTATTGTAATTATTATCAGTGGTAATTACTATTATTTTTGCATTATTATTCTTTTTTTACATGATTAATATTATAATGATCATTACTATTTAAAAGTATTTATTAAATAATTTTTTACATGATGATTATTATTTCACATTATTGTTTTCATCCTCATTATTATTATTATTATTATTAATATTTTATTATTATTAATATTTTATTATTATTAATATATTATTATTATTTTGATTATTATTATTATTATTATTATTATTATATTAGTATTTTATTATTATTATTATCATTATTATTAATATTATTATTTTGATTATTAATACTATTATTATTATTATTGTTGTTATTATTTTATTATTAGTATTGCATGACAGGATTATATTTCTTTGTGGGATGAAGGTGCTTTTATCTCCTGTGTTTATCTCCTGGAGTTTTAGATCAGACATACGCTGTATCTGACATGTGGACATGAATGTAAACGTTAGATCAGAAGTATGGAATGGTTTGGTGGACATTTGGGACATTGTTTATACACACATCTTCAATCTGTGTTCTGATGTGTTAAGGATTTGCAAAGAAAGTGTGAGTCAGTGAAAGGTGTTTAAATACTGGGACACCTGACCTTCACAGCTGAATGTGGTTCTTCCTCAAACTGGAAACACAAACCTGTTCCAGCATGACAAGACCCCTGTGCACATAAAACCCAGCTCAATGAAGATCTGCTTTCAATTGTTTGAAGTGAAAGATCTCCTGCTTTAGAGCTCTTTTGGATGAATGTGAACATTGACGCCACCCCAGTCCTCCTGACTTCATCTACATCAGTATCTGACTTTACTGAGACCCTGGTGGTTGAATGAATCTCCACAAAATCAACATCTTCCCAGAAGAACCCCATTATAAGAGAAAATGGAGACTGAAGAAGAAGGGGATGTTAAAAAAATATACACTAATCTTATGGTCAGGTACAAACACTGTGTGTAGTGAAATACCAGGAAGTAAGGAGCTGATTGGAACTTTTTGGACGCTGCCCCCTGCTGGTGAGGAGAGGAAGTCTTTTTAAAGTATAATTAAATGCACTATAATGACACTGAGGGCAGAGGGAATACAGAGGGAATCTTTCTTTCTTTCTTTCTTTTCTTTTCTCAGGTTCTCAGGTTACCATGAACCTCCTGACACGGATATTTGCTACTGGTTGGTAGATGTTCCATAACAGGCCTCCACATCTGTTTAAACATGGCATTCCCCTCACCACTGCAGTTATTTTCTCCATAGGCAATATTCTGAAGATCTCTGGCTACCAGAGGAGAAGTGATGGGGGGATGGGGGGTGTTGAGAGTAAATCCACTCAACTGCAATGCACTTTCTAGCCAGTAGGGATGCGCTGTTGCAGCATGACAATGTTCCTGTGCACTAAGTCAGATTCATGAAGATCAGCTTTCCATGTTTTGAAGTAGAAAATCTTAATAAACACCTTTGGGATGAATGTGAACACTGAAAAGTATTGCACTTGTACAAATGTACATATTTTCCAGGCTGTAGTTTAATAATATAAGACGTTTTTTCGTCTATAACGATGTGCTTTTCCTCCTTTTGCTCATCAGGAGTGGATTTCAAAATGAAGACTTTGGAGATTGATGGAATCAAAGTGAGAATACAGATCTGGTGAGTAAGCGAGAGGTGTTGGACACTGTTGGAGTTTGTGTTGGTGTTGGAGCTGGTCCTGACTCTTCAGTACGTTCCTCTGTTGTAGGGACACGGCGGGACAGGAGCGATATCAGACCATCACTAAACAGTACTACAGACGAGCGCAGGTGAGCTCATCCATCACATCACATCACATCACATCACATCATCACTGGGGTCGTAACACACAGGCTTTTCATCTAACTGGCAACCCTGCATTTGTGAAAAAACATATTTTGATACATTAAAGAAACATCTGAAGCAGCTACTGATACGAAACGATACCATTCCCTTAGGAATCATCACACACACGCCTCTGTAGTGCAACAAATAAACCCAGACGTTCTTTTCCTGTTGTGTGTGCAGGAAGTTACAGCTCTACCTCTGCCATGTTAATCTGTATACTATGTGACTCTCTCAGGACACGCCTCCGTCTCCGTAGTGTTGTGATGCGTCGTTTTCACGTAGCAGCAGCGTTGCTGAGAGAACGCGCTCGAGAAACTGATTAGAGACCAGAAATCCATTTACATATTAAATATTAATCTCAAATATTGATCACTTTATAAATAATAAAAGTAAAAAACATTTACTGACAATTACAGAAATAAATCACATAAATGTTCAAAACCACAACATACCGATACAAACACCAACTTTCATCTGACTTTTAGATCAATCCATCACCATCTTTCTTTCTTCGTTTCTTTCTTTCTTTCTTTCTTTCTTTCTTTCTTTCTTTCTTTCTTTCTTTCTTCATTTTTTTTCTTTCTTTCCTTATTTCTTTCTTTCTTTCTTCCTTTCTTGTTTTCTTTCTTTCTTTAGTTCGTTCTTTTGTTTATTTCTTTCGTTTTTTGTTCCTTTTTGTTCTTCCACTCATTATTTTGTTCTTTCGTTCATTCGTTCATTCGTTCATTTGTTCTTTCTTTCTTTCTTTCTTGTTTTCTTTCTTTCTTTCTGTTTTTCTTTCTTTCTTTCTTTCTTTCTTTCTTTCTTTCTTTCTTTCTTTTTTATTTCTTGTTGCTGAGATGGATTTGTGAAATATTTCCAAACAATAAAATGCCATTTTGTGGGAAAAAAACCCCAAATAAAGAAAAACTTCACCAGTATTCTGTGTAGTGCCGGCGGGACCACATCTGACTGGGAGAAGATCTGACTGGGATGAGATCTGACTGGAAGGAGATCTGACTGGGATGAGATCTGACTGGGAGGAGATCTGACTGGGGGGAGATCTGACTAAAAGGAGATCTGACTGGGGGGAGATCTGACTGGGATGAGATCTGACTGGGAGAAGATCTGACTGGGATGAGATCTGACTGGGAGGAGATCTGACTGAGAGGAGATCTGACTGGGATGAAATCTGACTGAGAGGAGATCTGACTGGGGGGAGATCTGACTGGGGGGAGATCTGATGAGATCTGACTGAGAGGAGATCTGACTGGGATGAGATCTGACTGGTCTGACTGGGAGAAGATCTGACTGGGATGAGATCTGACTGGGAGGAGATCTGACTGAGAGGAGATCTGACTGGGATGAAATCTGACTGAGAGGAGATCTGACTGGGATGAGATCTGACTGGGAGGAGATCTGACTGGGATGAGATCTAACTGAGAGGAGATCTGACTGGGATGAAATCTGACTGAGAGGAGATCTGACTGGGGGGAGATCTGACTGAGAGGAGATCTGACTGGGGGGAGATCTGACTGAGAGGAGATCTGACTGGGATGAGATCTGACTGGGAGGAGATCTGACTGGGATGAGATCTAACTGAGAGGAGATCTGACTGGGATGAGATCTGACTGAGAGGAGATTTGACTGGGGGGAGATCTGACTGGGAGGAGATCTGACTGGGAGGCGGTGTTTTGATGAAACAGTGACTTTTTATATCACACATAACAGAATGTTGTAAATGAGACAGAATTCAGTCGTATCCTGATTCATAGCACAGTGTGATAATAATAATAATAATAATAATAATAATAATAATAATAATGCTGAATCAGGACTTGGTGCAGTCGGAAGGCGTTTTGTTAAATCAGTAAATTTCTTCATGTTTGATAAATAATAATAATAATAATAATAATAATAATAATAATAATAATAATAATAATAATAATAATAATGCTGAATCAGGACTTGGTGCAGTCGGTAAATCAGTAAATTTCTTCATGTTTGATACAAAAGTTTCTCGTTCTGGTCTGTGATTATATTAAGGAGAATAAACTGTGGTAAAAAATAACCTGAGCAGCAGTGAATTAAATCTGTGTTTTCTTCATCAGGGAATCTTTCTGGTGTATGACATCACGAGCGAGCGCTCCTTCCAGCACATCATGAAGTGGGCGAGTGACGTGGACGAGGTGAAATTCACATCATCATCATCATCATCATCATCATCATCATAATAATAATAAGAGGAAGAGGAAGAGTCCTGTTTTTACCTGTTTTTAGACGAACAGATGGAGAAATAGGAGGATAGATGTATAGATGGAGAAATAGGAGGATAGACGAACAGATGGAGAAATAGGAGGATAGATGAACAGATAAATAAATAACTGGGTGAAATGCTGCATGGATGAATAGATAAATAGGTAGACAGTTGAATAGGTGGATGAAAGAACAGGTGAATAAATAGGTGGTTGGATGAGCAGCTGGATTGGTGTATAGATGAATAGATGAAGAACAAGATCAATAAATATTTAATAGGTAGACGGATAAATAGACGATTTAAATAAGTGCATGAATTGATAAACTGGTGGTTGGAAGAACAGATGAATAAATGATAAAGAATAGATAGATAGATAGATAGATAGATAGATAGATAGATAGATAGATAGATAGATAGATAGATAGATAGATAGAAATAGCTGAATAGATAATAGACAGATAAATAGTTGTCTATGTAAATCAGTGGTTACATAAAAAGATGCATAAATAAATCGAGACATAAATGGATGGATGGAAAAATGAATTTATGGATAGACAGATAGAATAGATTGATGGATGAATGGATTAATGGAGAATAGATAGATAAGTAAAATAGAGAGATCGATGAATAGATGGATAAATAGGTGGTTACATAAAATAAATCACAGATAAATAGAAAAAGAATAATGGATAAATAGATGAATGCATGAATGAACAAATAAAGCAGATGAATGGATCAATAGATGAATAAATAATAGACGGATAAATACTGTAAAATAAGTGTTTGGATGAATAGATGAATAGATGGATAGATAATAGACAGATACATAGATGTACAATCTACATATGAAACAGCGATAATAGCACCCTCTAGTGGTTAACAGGGTACAGTGAACACTAACAGAACCGCTTGTGAAAACACTTGACACAAAACAATTATAACTCATAAATTTGAGTGTTTCTAAAATATTGTTATGTGCCCCACTTTATCTTAATTCCTTTTCCTTTTTACTGGAGAAACAGTTATTCGTCTACACCCCAAACTTTGCAGACGTACCTTACATGTCATCAGTAGATCAGTTAGGAGTGCAAGCTTCAGAGATCTTCAGCTGATGATGAAGTGATGAAACACGTCAGAATCCTGACTTGAATTTCTCACGTTTCTCCATCTCTCAAGTACGCCCCTGACAAAGTGCAGAAGGTGCTGATCGGAAACAAATCTGATGAGGAACACAAAAGACAAGTGGCCACAGAGCAGGGAAACAAGGTGTGTGTGTGTGTGTGTGTGTGTGTGTGTGTGTGTGTGTGTGTGTGTGTGTGTGTGTGTGTGTGTGTGTGATTAAAACAGTGAGGTAACTGTACTAACTCTAGATGTGTTTGTTCCCTAACTGTAGCTTGCTAAAGCTTATGGAATGGACTTTTTCGAGACAAGTGCCTTTACCAATCACAACATCTCAGAGGTATGTATTCATGTAGAACACAAGAGTAGAGAAGCTTTGAATAGTTCAGAATAAAATCACAAATAGCATGGATCCAAAATATCTACACCAGGGTCAGTCTAAATACTGACCTGTGATTGGCTAGAACAGTGGTTCTTAAAGTGTGGGGTGTAGCCCTCTAGTGGCGAGTAAAAACATGACAGGTGGGGCGCAATGAACGGCAGGATTTATATATATAAAAATAGAGTCTGAGAAGCAGCTCTGGGCAGAAGATGAATTTGTAGATGATCCATTCAGTTCCATTTTCTGTGCAAACATCACAAACAGCTTGAACTCCTCAATGCTGAGAAGTAACCGTGGTATAAGGTGATAATCCACGGTGAGACATGAGGACTTACACCATTCTAACGCTTCAGCTTCAGCCGTTCTTCACCATCACATCGTGCACCAACATCCTGTAATACCTCTAAATAGAAAAATGTCTCTCCTTTGAATTCCCTCTCCTGTGTGTTCCAGTCCTTCACACGTTTAGCTGAGCTGGTGTTGCAGGCTAATAAGAAGGACCTCGATCTCCTGAGGGTGTCCATCAACGACGAGGTGGACTTAGCGGCCCTGGAGGAAGAAGCAGGAATGTGTGACGGCAGCAGTAACACCCAAAAGACCTGCTGGTGCTGAGGACAGGAAGTGACATCAACACCAACACGTTTTTTTTTCTTCATCTCTCGTTTTTCTTTTTCTTCTCGAGTTTGGTGCCTCTCATCAAAATGAATGAAGATGGAAGCAATGCAAGAGTTCTCGTTTACATTCAGGAAGGATGGATGTCTAGCAAAAATGACTCGTTAGTAGCAAGTTAATGAGTGTGTCGTATACGTTGCTTGATCTTCTGAGAGATAATGGTACGGCCCGTCGTAGGGGTGTTCGGAAGACAATTTTATTATTTAGACACCCTTGTGGAAGCTCAGGGGCACGTTCTCCGTACATCTCTGACTACATCTGAGATCGAATGACACATCTGAGATCATCTCATTGGGGTAATTATGTTGTGATTAGTGCGGTTTGGAACACGCACTGCCCATGAAAGGGCTGTATGTACTGTATATACTGTATATATTTATATATATATATATATGATGTAGAAACCCGATGTGATCAGGAGCTCTGTGATTGGCTGGTCATTTTACCTGCTGCTGAAAGTTACATCTTAAAGGTTATGAAGAATTTCAAAATCGTACAAAATTTGCAGGGACACCACGAATTCTGGAAAAACAAGGAAGGTGGGGTTTTTTGGGGGGTTATATTTATTATTTTTAGCTGAATTTTATTTACACATTATATTAATAGTGTCAGAGCCACCACAAGACCCTGTAGAACTCAAAACAAGGATTCAATTCAGTTCAGTTTAATTCAGTTCCATTTAATTCAGTTTATTTTAGTGCAGTTTAATTCAGTTTAATTAATCTCAGTTTAATTTAGTTTATTTTAGTTCAGTTTTTATTCAGCTTAGTTTATTTTATTTTAAGTTCAATTTAATTCAGTTCAGTTCAATTGAATTCAGTTTATTTCAGTGCGGTTTAATTCAGTTCAATTCAGTTCAGTTCATTTGAGTTCAGTTAAATTCCATTGAGTTCAGTTTATTTCAGTTTAATTTAATTCAGTTAATCTCAAATCAATTAAGTTCAGTTCAGTTTAAATTAAGTGAAGTTTATTTTAGTGCAGTTTAATTTAAATATGTTCAGTTCAGTTTATTTCAATTCAGTATAATTCAATTCAGTATAGTTTAGTTTAATTCAGTTTAGATCAGTTTGATTTGTTTAGCGCTTTAACAAAGGCATTGTCCCAAAGTAGAATTAAATACAAGAAAATTCGACAAAATTGGCAATATTTTACTACTTATTCTGAATTCAACAAGTCAAACGTTTACTTCATGGTGAAGAAGCCCAGACCTTTTCCTATGAAGGGCCGAAAAAAAATAGGATTTCAGAATAATTCATTAGTTCATCAGTAATTTATTCAATAAGTAACTGTTTTATGAATTGATTTTTCTTTCAATGAAACTTGAATAGTTCAACAAAAACATAGAAACACTCCCATAGTATATCGTACCATCTAATTTAATGCCTGCTTTAATACAGCTGCGATTTTATAGCATCAGTGAAGATGAAACATGAAGCTGCTCCTGATTAATAGGAAGATTTTCCAAACTGTGCTGCAGCTGAATAAGTGACAGTCAGGATTTTATGTTGGCGAGTGTCAGTCAGTTTACTTCATAAATCAAAGTTCACCACAGGCATTTCAGCATTTCTGCTTCAGAGAAAATGTGGTAGTTTGATGGTTTAGACTTTAGATGTTGTACTTTGGTTTGGAAGGTCATGAGCTCAAATCCCAACACCACCAAGCTCCCCTTGAGCAAGGTCCTTCACCCTCAGCGTCTCACTGCATCGATGAGATGTATAAATGTAAACTATGTTCACTTCTGGAGAAAAGCGATATCTTTCCAAAAGATTTGATCCTGTCCATCCCGTATTGCATGATGAATTTGGAAATCTCTAGATCTAATTCTGTGTACGTGAAAAAATCCTACTCCTGATCAAGTTCGATTTTACGGACCTGTTGTTATGACGGCAAATCCAGGAAGAGCTTTGAAGAACCAAACAATCCTAGATCATCACAAATCAAAAAAAGTGTACGAAGAACGGACCCCTGACTGAACTTAATGGTGTTTACTAGTAATCAGATCTAAGAGGTGTTATGTTTAAGAACATCCCAAAATGTGTGTGTTCCATACATTTCAGTGGTAAATGAATCGTCAGTACTTCTGTAATCGCTAATATTTTGTCAATCCATAGATTGGCTTCTTGTGTTCAAAGAAAAACGTGGTTCTCTGCTTGTTCCTCTTGAAGGTTTGATGTGAAAAGCTATAAAAGTGTTTCCATTTTCCAGGAAAAAATGTTTATGTGGCTTTAAGGGAAACCCTGAATGAGTGGGTAGAGATTTTTGGAAATATATATGTAATGTAACTCAGTGTAAGAGATCTGAGGTATTCTGAGGTCCCTGCATTTATAGGTTTGTCCACTAGATGGCAGTGTGCACCTAGTTTACCTCACGGCCTCCTTTTCACGTTATTCCTGTTGGAATGAGGTTTTTTTCAGGGTCATGCAACAACAACTGTCTAACACTGTTCACGAGGCATTTAATAGTAAATCTCCGAACTGCAGCGGAAACAGAGAATCAGTCGGACAAACCGCGAGTAGAAATGCGCCGCTAGGCAAATCAAGCTAACCTGACAGAATCTCAGCAGCGTTTCAACCTCAGGGTCTTGTGTCCATTCGTTAATCTTTCGACAACATAATCATAATCGTACAACTTAAAAAAATAAACATTATATCGCACACAATGAGTTTCTCGCTTAGCTAGAAATTCAGCTAGCTAGTCTTGGTAATGTTGGAGAAAATCTTACTGTCAGCGATTAAACTTTTGCTGACCCTTTCATCATTCCAAAACTCGATCATTTGTACAGCGGATCGTGGAAATCACATAATGCGTATGCAAGATCTAAATAATTAGCACAGATGCTAGAGATGTGGTTTACATTATTGTGTTACTTTGATTGAAATCCTCTGGAATAAATATCATTTTTATTTCCAGTTCTCGATGAATGTAAATTGTGTTCTACATCCTCCTTTTTTCTTTTGGTATAAAAAGGGATTTTTGACGTGGATAAGGACTTTGTCATTTATATGTCCAATCCTGTGGTTTTTAAGGAGCGATTTGTCATTACTAGATACATTGACAATTGACCTTTAACCTTTTGTTAAAACTACTTGCATATAGTCCACAAATTGCCTTTTATGGAAAACAAAATTTGACTGGGGGCGGAGCTAATTTCAGTGCTGGAAACCATTAAACCAGTGTGAAATTAAAAAAAAAATAAACTACATTTTAAGTACTCTAGTGCAAATTCCAATATTTGTAGGATATCTGTAAAATGCTGGATTTTGTTTCAGGGTAAGAAAAAAAAAAAAAACATTAAAAAAAAACAATACCGTTAATATTCATGACCTGATTTTAATATTCATTAGTATTCGTAATTTTTTAAATTAGAACTAGGATCTGAAGGAGATGTACTGGTTGTGTAATTGTATGAAGTTTTTCCTTTAATATTTCTCATTGTCATTGTCATTTTCTGTCTTAATGAATGAATGAATTAAGTAAATAATTTGTTACATTTTAATTGAGTTATAAATCCACAGAAGTCGACTGTAAATACAAGTTTGTTAAAGTGGTATTATGGTACATTGTATTAGATGAAATGTTCTACAGTATAACACCATTGTTTATGTGAGATTCACACACACACACACACACACACACACACACACCCACTTGTTTAGACTTCATAAAATAATGCTTATGTGATTATTTAGGCTTATGGTGATTCTGTTGAAGGAGTCAAAATATTTATGAATAAATAGACACATTACATATTTCCATTCATTTATTATGGTGATGAGCGTTTAGGGGGTTTGGGGTTGGGGATTGCAGTACAGTATTGATCCACCAGGAGCAGGTAGGGAATTTATATCTTTTTTAAAATACACAGCATAGATTTATTAAAATCACCAAGATGAAAAGCCTGAAGCACATCACCTACATATAATATGAAGCAGAGGTTTCTGTAGTAAAATCATTAGTTGGATTTGCATACAATTTGCATTTTAGTGTTTAAGTGAAGTAAAACTGGGTGTAATAGTGATCTATGATAAGACTGATTAGAGTGATGGTGTTTGGGAGTAATGGTGATCTGTGTTTAGTCACTGGGAGTAATAGTGTTCAAACATTGGTGTTTAAAAGTAATGTTGATCGAAGTTTGGTGTTTGGCACTAATAGTGAACTGTGATTGGTGTTTGGGGGTAAGGGTGATATGTGATTGGTGCTTGGAAGTAATAGTGATCAAAAATTGGTGTTTGGCAATAATAGTGAACTGTGATCGGTGTTTGGGAGCTATAGTAATGTGTGATTGGTAGTTAGGAGTAATGGTGATCAGTGATTGGTGTTTGGGAATAATAGTGATCTAAAACTGGTGTTTGGGAGTAATGGAGATCAATGATTGGTGTTTGGGAATAATAGTGATCTGAAACTGGTGTTTGGGAGTAATGGTGACCTGTTATTGGTGTTTGAGAGTGATGGTGATTGGTCATTGGGAGTAATGGTGATCTGTGATTGGTGTTTGTGAATAATAGTGATCTAAAACTGGTGTTTGGGAGTAATAGTGATCTGTTTTTGGTGTTTGGGAGTAACTGTAATCATCGATTTGTCATTGCGAGTAATGGTAATCTGTGATTGGTGTTTGGGAAGAATAATGATCTGAGCCTGGTGTTTGGGAGTAATGGTTAGCAGAGATTGGTCATTGGGAGTAATGGGGATCTGTGATTGGTGTTTGGGAGTAATGGTGATCTGTGATTGGTGTTTGGGAAGAATAATGATCTGAGCCTGGTGTTTGGGAGTAATAATGATCTATTATTGGTCATTGGGAGTAATAGTGATCTGTTTTTGGTGTTTGGAAGTAATGGTTAGCAGTGATTGGTCATTGGGAGTAATGGTGATCTGAGATTGGTCATTGGGAGTAATGGTGATCAGTGATTGGTCATTGGAAGTAATGGTAATCTGTGATTGGTGTTTGGAAAGAATAATGATCTGAGCCTGGTGTTTGGGAGTAATGGTGATCTAAGATTTGTGTTTGGGAGTAATGGTGATCTGAGATTGGTGTTTGGGAGTAATAATGCGCTGTAATTGCTCATGTGAAGCAATGGTGGTCTTGAAATGACGGTTGGGGCAGATATGATCTGTGATTAGTCGTAAGAAACAATAGTGAACAATAATTAGTGGTTAGATGTCGTTGTGATTGGTGATTAGATGTTCCCTGTCAAAATCTAGCATCAAATTCACTAAGCACTTGAACAAGCACAATGAGTTGTTATTGATTTTTTTTACACTTCTCCTTTTTCCCCCAACAAACATAATCTGATTATGTGGTTAATGGTTGAAAGGGTTTTTTTTTGACATAGTGCCTCTTCTTGCTTACTTCTAATGTCACAGAGCTTGTGTAATTGACTTATGTAATAAGGTCACAGATAAAGTGTGCTTCTGTCGTAGTTCCAGTTCGGCTGCACAGTGCACCTTTACAGATCTTAATTCGATTTCAACGGATCTCTGTATCTTCTTAATGACATTTTAGACAGGAAAACTTTCACACAGGAAGTGTTGACATCCGTTTATAGGATATATCGTTTCTGGCTGTCGAGTATAAGCACAACAACCTAAGAGGTTTAAAATGTCAGACACAATAGGGGACTCTGAGTGAGAAGATCAAGTCATTGGACCTGTGTAGCAGTTTAAAGAATGGACATCGTCCCAAAGCAGCTTCACAGAATATACATTTTAGCATGAAAAATTGTGGAAGGAAAAACTAGCTGAAATGGAATAATCATCTGAATCATTCGATCATCATAGTTCCATCATTGTTGAAGTTGTCATCTGTACTCTTTACAGCAACCTTCATGGATCCTGTTCATGTGTTGCATGAACCTTCTACAAAATGGAAATCAAAAAACTTCTACACAAATGTACAGCTTCTTATTGTCAACACTGGTGCATTGTGACATTTCCTTAGATGATGTTCCACACCGAGAGCACTGAGAGCACCACTGCACATGTAAGAGATGTAAATTTATAACTCTCTAATTAGAGCGGCCGCGTGGAGGGACATCGCTCGGCTCTCGCACTTGGCTCGCGCTTTCCTTCCAGGCGCTCGGCGAGGAGTCCGCGCAGGCCAGACCGATTCAACGAAAATAGCGCTGGCTGGAATCGGCTGTGACTCTGACCCAGCTGTTCCAGCTGTTCCAGCTTACACAGCGTATTAGACACACACTGCGGTGATAACTAGTGACACAATGCTTCATTAATCACAAGAATGATATAAGTCGACTGTGTATATGTGCTCTGTGTGCGTGTGTGTGTGTGTGTGTGTGTGTGTGGTTTATTGACCTGCATTATAATCCCTGGTTTGAATTCTGACCAAGCAAACCACAGTCATGCAGCTCCATGCTGTTATAGGAAAAGAATCGACAACTGGCAGTGGTGGACTGTAAGAAAGTCAATATGATTCGTTACCGTAGTTTTTTTCGTGTCTGTACTTTATTTTGCTTTTACTTTTAATTCACTACATTTCAAATTCAAACATTTGACTCTATTCTCAAGAACATTTCTTTCTATTTATGAGGATAAAAACGTCACGTAAATGTAACACGCAGCGAATCACCAATCAGGATCGAGCGCACGCTCTGTTTTGTTCTGATCGGCGCTTGGTGTATCTACTGATCACCAACATACAGTTCAGCATCAGTTCAACATCAAGCAGAACATTTAGAGAGGAACAAATGATGAAGAAACTCGAACTCGACACCACACACGTGACCTCATTTACGTGGTTTATTTGAAAGTAGTTGAAAAGAAGGTTTTGGGTTCATGATCATTGTAATAGAAATCAGTGTTTGAGTCATTAATATCATTCTATTAATAGATCAGTGTGCTGAGAGTCACAGAGTCTTTTCACATAAACTGAGGTGATTATGTAAAGAGTCTTGTGATAAAAATAATAATAATAGGAACATTATAGTTATTATAAATCGGCGTGCTTTAAATAATTAAGTCCTCAAGTGAAAGTTTAGGCTTTTGAAACACTTTTACTTCAGTAATATTTTACAGAGTGGATCGACTTTATCTCATCTACATGATGTACTTCATATACAGGGTTTTATTCCTATTATACAATAACAAATTTGCCAAACAATTCCACATATTCACTAATGAACGAATTTCACGCAGCGGCTGGTCTGATTGATCTGATGATTGATCCGTGAAACCACTAATCGTCCGAGAAGGTGCACAGATTTTGCACACGCCTTCGTAGTTACTTTCGCATTGCTTCCAAAGCCTGAAATCTGATTTCATAAATACTGATTGCACTTTATGTTTTAGTATTTATAGGACTAAAGTAAAGGCAGTTTGACCGGGGGTGCACAAACCTTTGCCTTCAAGAATTGGACGCTGTAAAATGGATTTCATTCAACGTTCATTCGTTCATTTATCATTCGTCCATGAAACTGCGGTGATTGACAAGGGGTGCACAAACTTTTACACTTGATTGCATTCGTCCATACTGAAAATGCAGGAACAAAAAAGGAGCCTGACATGATGTTATGGAACATCTATAAAACTACAATTACTGACCAGGGGTGCACAAACTTTCACTTTCAAGGAAACTATACTGTACAGTGGATTTCACTGATCCACACTGAGGATGGAGGAACAACCAAAGAGCCTGAGATGATGTTGTGGATCATCAATGAAACCAAGTCCGTTGGCCATACATTGGATTTCATTGATCTATACTGAAGATGCAGGAAGAACAGAGGAGCCTGAGATGAAGATCAGAAATTCATTTTGTGGATCTAATTCATCTTGTCGTCATGTTACAACAAAGCAGGGAGAACATCGCATTTTTCATTTCCAGAATCCTGGAGTTTTGATGTTGCTTCAAGCTGGGCTTAATTTAGACTGAAAGGAAAGAGAGTGAAGGCAGGATGGCTCATCTCTCTTTCTCTTTCTCTCTCTTTAACTTCAAAATCTTGTCTTTCTGTAGCCAAACATGGTAACCGCCGCCTTGGCTTGGCTCTCGCTCAGGTCCATTTCTTCGCTCTTGGACTCAAAGAGAGAACGTATAAAAAGAAGCTTTCCTTAGGGACAGCGATAAAAAGAGAACGAAAGGAGGAGAGAAAGAGGAGAAGGATGAATTGAAAGATGTGCCCGGACATTATTTTTGCGCTCTTGTGCGCACGTGGCGGGGGCGTTCGATGTGGGTGGAGCTTTAGGGCACTTCTGCCAATCGTTGTGATGTCACATCCGCCCACGCGGCCGCGCCGTGCTGCGCTTTCACACCAAAGTGAGTCATGTTAGTGCTGGAGGAGGACACTGAGGAATGCTAAGCACCCCAAAAAAAGACTGAACTTTTACTGCAGGCTTGCGTTTTGCATCTCTCGCTCTCTCTCTCTCTCTCTCTCTCTCTCTCTCTCTCTCTCGCTCTCTCGCTTTTCCTTTTTTGTCTCAACACTGTCATTGTCACTGTCTGCTACAATGAAAAATAGATGGATCCACCACCTGCACTGCAACACATCAGTCTGCCGTGTAAACGAGGGAATCGCTCATCTCCATCTATCTTTATTCCCTTCACAGAAAAATCTCAATTTGTCCCTATTGATAAAGATTTCTTAACGAATCCTGCAGATTTGTTCAGCATGAAGAAGTAGAAACAAAAACCACTGTATGAAGCAGAGAGTAATAATTCCATGAATGGATGGATGGATAGAAGGGTGGATGGATGGATGGAAGGGTGGATGAATAAATGAATTGATAGATGGCTGGTTGGCGTATTAAATTAATAAACTGATTAATGAATAAATGAATTGATGGCTGGATAAATGAAAGAATGGATGCATGAATTGATGGATGGATGGAAGGATGAATGGAACAATGAATAAATAAAGCTAGAGCATTGTGCCCAAAGGTACAAACTAGAGAAATGTGAAGGGATGGATGGATGGATGGATGGATGGATGGATGGATGAATAGATAGATAGATAGATAGATAGATAGATAGATAGATAGATAGATAGATAGATAGATAGATAGACATGCTGAGGTGAAAAACATCCTGAGGTGAGGCGTTAGAATGGTGTCCTCGAGTCCTCAAACCTCGCCGTGGATCATCACCTCATATCATGGTCACTTCCCAGCATTGAGGAGTTTTTTGATGTTTGCAGAGCAAATCTGATTAAACGAATGAAAAGAATTGTGCATTTTATATCTGGATAGTTCACACCCAGAGATAAAATAGTGCCATCAGGCTTGACACATTTATTTTGGGGCAGTTTCTTCAAATTTTCTCTGCAGAACCTCTTGAGCTCCATCAGGTTGGATGGGACACGTTGGTGCACAGCCATTTTCAGAGCTCTCCAGAGATGTTCAATCAGGTTCAAGTTCTGACTCTGGCTGGGCCACTCGAGAACATTCACAGAGTCGTCCTGTAGACACTCCTTCGTTATCTTGGGTCGTTGTCCTGTTGGAAGATGAACCATCACACCAGTCTGAGGTCCAGAGAGCTCTGGAGCAGGTTCTAAACAAGGACATCTCTGTGCATTGCTGCATTCATCTTTCCCTCAATCCTGACAAGTCTCCCAGTTCCTGCTGCTGAAAAACATCCCCACAGCATGATGCTGCCACCACCATGCTTCACTGTTGAGATGGTATTGGCCAGTTGATGACTGGTGCCTGGTTTCCTCCAGATATGACGCTTGGCATTCAGGCAAAAGAGTTAAATCCTTATTTCTCATGGTCTGAGAGTCCTTCAGGTGCCTTTTGGCAAACTCCAGGTGGGCTGTCATGTACCACTGAGAAATGCTGGAGCTCTTTCAGAGTGACCATTGGGCTCTTGGTCACCTCCCTGATGAAGCCCCTTCTCAACAATCTCTTAGTTTGATCAGGTACTAGCAGAGTCCTGGTGGTTCCAAACTTGGTGGCCACTATGTTCACTGGGACCTTCACTGCTGCAGAAATGTTTCTATCCACTTCCCCAGATTTGTGTCTTGATACAATCCTGTTTTAGAGGTCTACAGACAATTCCTTGAACTTCATGGTTTGGTTTGTGCTCTGACACCAATGTTAATTGTGGGACCTCCTATAGATAAGTGTGTGCCTTTTTAAATCATGTCCAATCAACTGAATTGACCACAGGTGGACTCCAATCACGTTGTAGAAACATCTCAAGGATGATCAGTGGAAAATGTGGAAAAAGTAAAGACCTATGAAAACGTTCCGGATGCACTGTAACTCCTCGTCCTGTTTATCGTTCTAGTTCTCATATTTCTCATTTTTCTTCTCCAGTTCACCTCCGAATTCATCTTGTGCCGTGAGTTGTTGATCAAAATCACTAAATTCACCTTTGAAGTTCCACCAGAGGAGGATATTCTCCATGGAGCTTTGTACGGTCATTAGGAAATGTCTACAATAGCTGTCGAACTTTTACCATGTTACTATGGTTACAGTAGCATGGTACACAAAGCATTCTTTTTAAATGCTGACCGAACTGACAAACACAAAGTACCTGTATGTTTAACACTCTAAACTCATACCTGATCTCCTGCCAGCCAATCACAATCCACTATTCAGACCTAAACTCTTTTCAGCCAATCACAATCCAGTATTTACACAACATCAATAATATATTGTAAGTCAAGTAAGAGATATGTATGATGTATAGAGTATTTACAACACAACCCAGATGTCCATAGATGATACATGATATATATATTTATGTGTGTGTGTGTTTAAATAAAACCAGCAACAGCAGCAACAAAAACCCTATGTTATTGTCCATGTGTTAGTGTTGCATGGTGCCAGAGAAGATCTGATGAATGGGGTCTTTCTTCCCGTCGCCCTTCAGCCAGGGGGTCCGAATGCCAAACATTCTCCAAGGGGGCGTTCGCTGTTACACAACAACTTCAGCCAGAATGTTTCAAGTCAGCACTTTGCTTTTCACGTTCTTATTCACTACAGAGGTTACATTCACGTTCACACTCAACTGAAAAACACATTACAGATTGTGTTTTATATTATATATACGTAAGAACACATGAGTCCACTTTTCTGTGAAGATGTTTCAATAGGTTTTGTGGAGATTTGTGCTCCAGACACAAAGTAAAGTTAGGTACTGATGTATGTGAGGTGAGGAGGCCTGGGGTGTATCCCTTTGTATCTTCATGGAGCAGGCTTTGTGCACAGGAGCATTGTTAAGTTTAAGGTCCTCCTAATTCAAGTGAATCAAAAATGTCATGCTACTGCTTACAAAGACGTCTAATCCGATTGTGTGCCGTTGATGTTTGTGGGAACAATTTGGGGAAGAACCTCATCTGGCTGGAAGGGCGTCCCAATACTTTTCACCAAGCAGTGTAGCTAACCAGCTAGTATACTAAATAAAGGTCAAATATGTGAAATATGTATAAAGTTTATGTAATTAGGTATTAAAACAAACACCGTCTGGTTTGGTGCAAAGCCAACAACTGTCCATCTCATGAAACATCTCCTTCCTATTCTCACTTATGTTATAGCAGCTATAAATGGTCATTCCCTCAACAACAACTTTTTTGTTGTTAACAAAACCGCAAAAATATAAACTCCTTCCTGTCTTGAAGATCCCTGGAAACCTCGGGTTATACACTAGGATTAAATGCTGACACTGAAGACTCCTTCTGTCTTTTTTTGTCCCTGTGGACAATAGAAACGATAACAGGGACAGTCAAGCTCAAAATAAACCAGAGTAATTCAAATCTCCTCGAATTTATATGTAGACCTTCAGTGGTGTCCTAACTGAATCAATGCGCCACTTGATTCCATCAAGATGCCATCAAGGTGCAGTAGAACAGAGAGCTGCATCACACATAGAAACAAAGAGAGTAAACAAATATCATCACTAAGCCCAATAAAACACAATTCAGCATGTCTCCTTTCACTGGAGCCACAACTGCACCACCAGTATACATCATCTCCAGCAGAAGCATCGATATTTCCCTCATTACATCACCCAGGGGTTTTTCTTTATCTTAGTGTATTTTTTTTGTGTGTATCCTGGTTTTCCTGAGGATTTGAAAGAAAGGTAAATTGTGTGTATTTTACAGGAAAGGAAATGCGAAAGGATAAACGGTTCACGAAAAAGCCCTTTTGGCGACATTTCCTCGTTATGTCCGGCTTGATGTCCTCATGATGTCCAGCTTCGATCAAAGAACATGAAAATGGCGACGTGATCAGATGCCTGCTAGATAACCTGGGAGTGGCTAGAGCACAATCTGATTGGTTAAAGCAACAGCTTCAATTGGAAAAGTCCTTGCTGGCCCTGATGGCCTCCCACATATACTATACATATACATATACATACATACATACATACATACAATAAAAGATCATATATTTTTGACTCAGTAGACTTTAAACACTTAATTTTTAAATGAATTAATGATACAGAGCCACACAAAATAGAAGACTGATATTTTATTTATATATATATTATTCCTAAAAATGCTTGTGAGTTGTAATTATTTTATCCTCTGCAAGGCATTGACATAACTGGAATAATATCAGCTGTATAAATATAAAGTACCAGGTGCAGAAAGCCACTGCTAATGTTTGACCACTCAGTAAAATGAATTCACAGTTACATGTAAAAACACAGATATTTTTACATGCTGACTTTCCCGATGTTTGTTTTTTTATCATTCATCCTTCTACAGTGACGAACCCCCTGAAATGCAGCAAAGGGAAACTGTGCTGTTGCTAGAGCAACGCTTTCCAGGACTTTCTTTCCTTCCCAATGCTGCGATGGGCATTTTATTAAGGACATACCATACCGTATGTTTATTAGCCTTTAAATCAGAAACACTATTAATATATAGCATTCGAAAAAAAAAAGGGTAAAAATAAAGGGTAATGGGTTCACCAGGGGTATGACGGGTCGTTCATGAACTAATCGTTCATTTAAAATGAGTCTTTGATGTGACTCAGAAGAACGAGTCGTTTCAGTTAGACAGGAGACTCCTGTCTGACCTCGTCCATCAACCTGTCCATCACCACTGAAAACAGTAAAGGGCTCAGAGCCGATCCTTGATGCAGTCCAGCCTTCACATTGAAACGATCTGTCGTTCCTACTGCACACTTCACTGCTGTCACACTGTCCTCATACATGTCCTGCACCACCCTCACATACTTCTCTGACACACCTGACTTCCTCATACATCATATTTGCGTCAATTTATTTCTGTATAATTATCAGATGTTCTTTACTTTATTATTTAGAAACTGATCAATAGTTCATGACCGATATTTGATATGTAGATCGATTTCTCATCGCTAAACAGTTTCTCGAGCGCGTTCTCTCAGCGCTGCTGCTGCTACGTGAATACGACGCATCGCAACACTACGGAGACGGAGGCGTGTCCTGAGAGAGTCACATAGAATACAGATTAACATGGCAGAGGTAGAGCTGTGACTTCCTGCACACACAAGAAAAGAGCGTCTGGTTTTATTTCATCATATCATGTGTGTGAAAGGGGACACGTGTTAGAAGTCAGGATGGACTCAAGTAAATTGACGATTTGCCGTCTGTCTGAACCAAATAAATAAAAGTGAACTTTCTGCACCATATTGAATTGCAGATCATCATTTTTTTTCATTTCTTCGTATTGCAACCGCATTACGTTGAATCGAATCCACATCCATTTGTGGTTCTTCACCTAAGCTTCAAAACCCAATGCCCCTGTACACAAATTAAGATCTGCTTTCCATGTGTTGGAAGATCTCCTGCTATAAACACTATTGAACATCTTTGGATTGAATGTGAATGCTGACTGCACCCCAGAAATCCTCCTCACCTTCTCACCTACATAAGTACCTGACTTTACTCACACCCTTGTAGATAACTGAGCATAAGACAATATCTATTGGAACATCTTCCCAGAAGAAGAATGGACGGCTTCATTAAAAACAATACTGAACGCTGGTCACTGCAGCACGAACTCCAACTCCAGGCCCTGAGAAATAGAGCTACATACAATATATTCCATCAATAAAACACAATATAATGTACGGAAAAATGCACTTCTTCAACTTAGTGATATTTATTTCTATTTATTTTCTTTTTAAATCTTTTTCATTGTCTATAATGAATTCTGTCACCTGATTTCTGTAAATTTTAAGGACTGCTTCATTCATCCCAAATGAAAAATATGATTTTGGATCTCAGTACATATTTCAAGACGTATGCACCAGCATTCATCCTTATCCTGATGATCTAACAGGACTGCTGAATCATCTGAACCTTCTAATAAAATGTTTCCAAAAGCAGGAGAAATGATGATGAAAGGAGAAACAGGCTGGAAAGAGTGAAAAAAGGAGTGATTTCCTTTACAAAATCCTCTAAACGAAACGAATGATGTATTGATGACTTTCAAAAATATTGGTATCAGTATCAACATTGGCATCAGTATCAATATTGACGATCCTCCGTCTTGAAAGTAACCCTTAGCAGAGCTTCCCTTGCAGGAAGTCATCTCAGTCAAAGATGTTCCTATAAGGATTGATTGATAAGTGCTCTCAAAGTGGTGCACACGGAACTGTAAAAATGAAGGGATTCATCAGGGGTATGACGGGTCGTTCATGAACGAATCGTTCATTTAAAATGAGTCTTTGATGTGACTCTTTGATGTGATGTGAAAAACGAGTCGTTTCAGTTAGACAGGAGACTCCTGTCTGACCTCGTCCATCAACCTGTCCATCACCACTGAACAGTAAAGGGCTCAGAGCCGATCCTTGATGCAGTCCAACCTTCACCTTGAAACGGTCTGTCGTTCCTACTGCACACTTCACTGCTGTCACACTGTCCTCATACATGTCCTGCACCACCCTCACATACTTCTCTGACACATCAGACTTCCTCATACAATACCACAACTCCTCTCTCCACCCTGTCATACACTTTCTCTAAATCCACAAACACACAATGCAACTCCTTTTGACCTTCTCTATACTTCTCTATCAACATTCTTAAAGCAAAAAATGCGTCTGTGGTGCTCTTCCTCGGCATGAAACCATACTGCTCCTCACCAAGTCACTAAAATGATCCGATCTTCCCATCACTAATATTATTTTTTTTTGAGCCTTGGGAAAATCTCGCGAGATTTTCGACGAAGCCAGGCGGAGAATTGTGACGTCAGAAGGCGCTGCGGGAGGCGGAGCCGCAACTTTGTATGAACTTCTTGAGTTTGAAGTTGCACGAGAGAGAGAGAGAACGAGAGGGATAGAGGGAGCGCGATAGAGAGAAAGGAGGAACGAGGCAGAGGAAAGCATAGCGCATGCAGAATAACAGTGAGAGAGAGAGAGAGAGGGAGAGAGAGAGAGAGAGAGAGAGAGAAGCTGCAGTAGCAGCTCGGCTGATGGACTAAAACCACCCTTTCATTGAACACTCGTTTTTTTTTCCGCCTAAATCCACGCACAGCCCGTGGGTGGGCGACACGGAGACACGGTCTCGCGCTGCCGTCGGAGTGGGTCTTATTGTTATTATTATAATTTTTTGTACATCTGCGTGGAAGGAAACGACGACGAAGGAAGCAGAGAGAAGAAGAAGAAGAGGAGGAGGAGGAGGAGAAGAAGGTGAGTCGGGTCCGCGAGCACCGCTTTGATCTTGTCGCGTGCATTATTTACCTGCGCACCTTTTCCTTCCTCGTCGCTCGCGCGCGCGCGCGTGTGCGAGTCTTGGAATGTTTGGACGGAACGGGAGCCTTACCCGGGAAAAAAAAAAAAAAAACAAACAAGAAAAAAAAAAAAATCACGGCTCTGTTCGGGCTGAAACGCGTCGTTATTTGTGCACGCGCTTAATTAATCAATTAATAAATTAATTAATCGATCTATTTCATTTATCCGCGAAAATCAATCAATCAATCAATCAATCAATCAATTAATAAAACGACTTAAACGCTCGCGCGGTGAAGTCGGGGTTCGTTCTGCCGTACCGGGGCCGCCGGTCACGCGCAAGTTTTCGTGACCGCTGTCAATATCCAGGGGGTTTTGCACACCTGGAGGAGAGAAAGAGAGAAAGAGAGAGAGAGAGAGAGAGAGATGTAAGTGACATCTACGTCAACGTTCACAAAACTACCACCGTCTTCAACGCAGCAGATTTTGCACTGTATATTGACCGGTAACCGGGTGCGCATGCGCGGTTTCAGCAATCCAATGGTCTCAGAGATGTGGTGCATCTTGTTGAGTTGTGGTTAAGTGGGAAATGCTAATGCTTCTGTTTTGCATGTGTCCATGGATTACCAGTGGGTTTCCTCAGGGTTCACTGGTTTCCTCCGTGCCCTGAGGTGGGTTGTTCTGGCTCGGAATCGGCCTCTAGGCGTGAAATTATAACGTCGGATGGATATGAACGGAATTCACAAATGTACTTCGTGAGTTTAGTCGGTGTCTCGTTCCAGATGTAGCTCCAGTGTCGAATGTGGACGGGGATCAAATCCGGCTCCATGCGTGTTTCGTGACGGCCATTTTGTGGACGAGACCCTTCGGATGAGGGACTGGGGTTTGTGCAGTCCGCTGCATTGGAAAAGGTTCCTTAAATTTGGAATGCTTTTCGGAATGCCGAAGACGATTTTCCTCATGATCTATGAGGGGAATGATGTAGAATGTAAAATAGATTGATGGCCTCTATGTTGGAAAGGGAATTCTCTTCACTGTTGAATGTCCGGTTCACCTTCTCGGAATTCCGACTCGACTTGGAGTGGGGAATTCTCTTCACTGTTGAATGTCCGGTTCACCTTCTCGGAATTCCGACTCGACTTGGAGTGGCCTTCGACACGTTTTCCTTGTCAGAGATCGTATTTTTCTTAAGATTGATTAGATTTGATTCAACTTTATTGTCATTTGTTTTCACATGCATTAAAGGGACGCCATGATTAAATATGGCAGAACGTTTTTACCCAGAGCTCAGGGTCCTGTTTGGCATGTTCTCCCAGAGTTCCTGTGGGTTTCCTCAGGGTCCTTTGGGTTGTACTGTCTCGGAATTGCCCCAGGTGGAAAATAAAGTGGGTGATGGATGTCATGAAGTATTATAATTTTTTTTTATTTAATTTTTTTAATGCGTTTTGTAATTAACTCTGATGTTTGTTACACATGTTGTTCAACCCAGAGTGTCCAGTTCAGGAAGCCGTCTCATTCCAACATGGCCGCCCTTAACGTGATCAAAAACGAAGATGTAGCGTCGTTGCTAAAATTTCTTCAGCTTTCGTGGAAAAAAAAAAGACGTCATTGCAAGTCGAAGGCATTATTTTTTCTCTTGATGCGTCTCCGAGTGTGTGGCGTCGATGTGTTGGTTTGTTCTGATCTCTTGTCCCTGGCTGCGTTGGCTGTGTGGGCGGATGTACGCTTTAAAGAAGAGCTCGTCTCTGACTCGAGCGCTCGCTCCTGCTCCTGCTTCTTCACTCTCTAGTTGCAAAATAATGAAAGATTGGAGATACGGTACGAACACCCCCAGCCAACCCCCACCCCACCACCACCAGAGGATAAAAGGTCACGACCTTTTGCCTGTAATCGCTGAGAGATTACGCTGCAGAGCAAACCCGATGTATTTATTCGAGAGAAGCAGATCATGCGACGTCTCCGGTTTTACGCTAACATGAAGGAAAGAGAGCGCTCGTTTATTTATTTATTTATTTTTCTCCTCCACCGCTCTGTTATGTAAGTGCTCCGAGGATGAGGATACAGTGTCACATTTTTCTGTATTAAGCTGCCGATTGAGTAGGAGCGCGTGGGCAGAGGCGCACATGTTCTGCAACATGGAGCGAGAGAGAAGGAGAGAAAGCCTGGGCAGATGATTGGCAGCACAGTGATTTCTCAAAAGCCTTTCAGAATCCGCTGTCCAAGCGGATCCATCACATAACGAGCGTTTCAATAAAACGTCACGTGCGGCTCGGGAGAACGTAGACGTCACGTATCGCGGGGTCGGAGCAGGTCGGACGGGTCATCTTCCTCAAGCTCTGCGTCTCCAACACGAGTATTCCATCCTTAGAGTACGCCATATTCACTACCACGTCTTCATTTTGAACTTCCCATCCACATTTAGTCTCCAGTTGCTCCTAGATGAATGGAGGTTATAATAGGAAGATGTTCCACAAGGTTTTGTGGGGATTTTGTGGAGATACATTTAGCCACAATGGTGTTAGCAAAGTCACGTACTGATGAAGGTGAGAAGGCCTGGGGTTTAGTCAGCGTTCACATTCATAACAAAGATCTTTCACTTCAATCCATATCTAATGCTGGAACAGGTTTGGATCTCCTAGTTTGAGATGCTGCATACCATCATAACAAACTGACCAAAAACACCTCCATCCTGTAAATCTGTTCATTAGCGCAACCCGTCCATGTGTGTAGTACAGAACACACATTTATTTCCAAACACGATTTCCCACTGCTCTCGATTAACCTGAAGCCATGCTGAGGCTGAGCTAACGAATAACTAAGCAGATGTCTGTGAGATCTTTTAAATTGGGGGAGAAATGGGGTGAGAGGGAGTGAGACTGAAGGAGAGGAAGTGAGACTGAAGGAGACAGTCGAGTCTATTTCTATTTCACAACAGACATTGTCTCAAAGCAGCTTTACAGAATTTAAGAGTGAAGGTGAATGGTGTGTATTTATCCCTGATGAGCAGCTGTGGAGACTGTGGGGAAGGAAAAACTCCCTTAGATGTTATAAGGGAGAAACCTTGAGAGGAACCAGACTCAAAAGCAGAACCTCATCCTCATTTGGGTGACATCAAAAGTGTGATTATAGACTTTAAACACTACAGAACACTGGAGAGTGAGAACTAACATGAGCACTGGAGTGTGTGATTATGAGTGATGTTCCTTCTACAGTCAGTTGACGTTATGGAACCAGGAGCAACTAAGCAACTCATAAAATAGCTCAACATCTGAGATCATCATAAATCCAACACCAGCTTCTCCATGCCAGAGACTTTAAACACTCAAAAGAGATCCAATGTCATGAAGTGGGAGCAAATGGTGCTGGTACATCTCTAGATGGTTTGGGATGTTTGCAGCAACTACTTCTTGAGAGGTCCACAATCTTCATGAGGTGAGACGTGACTAGGGCTGGAGCAACCTCAGGATGCCTCGGGATGGAGAGAAAAAGAGAAGCAGTGGAGAGGAATTAGCGTAGCTGCTGTTCATGATATTAACAGAGGGAGACTGAGGGGAGACTGAGAGATTGAGACTAGGGAGAATGTGTGAGAAAATGTGAGACTGAGAGTGACAAAGAGTGAGTGAGACTGAGGGAGCTCAGTCTCCCTCAGTCTCACTCCCTCTTTGTCTCTCTCAGTCTCACTTTTTCTCACACATTCTCTCTCTGAGTAAGATACAGAGGGAGGGAGTGAGAGAATGTGGGAAAGAGAGTGAGAATGAGGGAGACTGAGGGAGTGAGACAGAGGGAGAATGAGACAGAGATTGTGTGTGTGTGTGTGTGTGTGTGTGTGTGTGTGTGTGAGAAAGACAGTGAGAGAAATGGGTGTTAACGTGGCTCCTGAAGCTGAAATCAGTAACCAGTGCCCCCGTCTAACACTCGGACTCCATAATTGCAGCCCTGTCTCCGGCCCCATCTTATTGTGAGCTGGTGCTTTACACACACACACACACACACACAGACACACACACACACATGTTAACATGGCTCCTGAAGCTGAAATCAGTAACCAGTGCCCCCGTCTAACACTCGGACTCCATAATTGCAGCCCTGTCTCCGGCCCCATCTTATTGTGAGCTGGTGCTTTACACACACACACACACACACACAGACACACACACACACACACACACACACACACACACCATCTTATTAGTTATTATGCCCATCATTTCAATATTCAATAAGTTTTAAACGTACACCATAATCTAAATGTTTGGATAATGACGTACTCCAGACATCCATTTTTATTCCTAATCGGTGCTCCATTGTTTTTCCAAGAACTCATTTCCTGTTGCTACAAAAACCTGCAACACTTCCTGTTTAAACGTGTAGAAACCGAAGGCAGCTTCCCTCCTGTTATTCAAATCCTTTCAATTCCTGAAAGGGAATCCTGAAGTCCCCCGAGTCGAGCTGCCATGGGAATCATCAATGCAGTAGTATGATGAAGCAGGTTTGTGGACACCAGAGTTTTACAGATGACGATACGTGTTTGTTAATTAAAGTGCAGTGCATTTTGTACTTTTTATCCGTTTACTGATACGTTGCATGTTCTGGAACGTCCCTCGTGCAAGGTTCCTCAAACCTTTTAGAAGTTGCGTTTTCCACGACACACTCTCTTCGTTCGGTGACGGATTCCAAATGTAGGTGCAAATGCGCAAGAGTGAATTTCACAAGTGCTCTTGTTCGGTAGCTCTGAGAGTTAAAACTTGAGTCTCTCTGTTGGTCTTCAGGATCTAATAGGACTTTCCTGATTGTCATGATCCACTAGATTTTGTGGAGATTCTTTGAGGTGCGGTCACCATTCCATTTTATTTCCAAGGTGTTCTCCAGCATGTCTTCATGGAGCTGGCTTTGTGCAGCGGGGGAAAAATTTCATGGTGCCGCATCCAAAGGCGTCCTGTTCAACTGTGTTCCTCCTGTAACTCTTGTGCAAGGAACTAAAATCGAAACAGATTTATCACACCAGTGAAAGTGGTTCTGCTGCTCTAGAAAAATAATCCACGACATGGTGGCATGTTAGGACCTGATGTGAAGCAATTACAGACGCGTCTCGGATCTTGCATACGTACTGAAGATTTAAAAAGCGAGATGGACCGTCGAGCAGACCGGGATTGCAATTGAGCTGGAAAATCTTTACTTTGAAGCCCCAAAGAAAGAAAAGAACTTTCCGCCATCATGAGCTGAATCTCTGAGACCTGCTGGCGCTCGGAGCCGAGGTTTCAGTCAGTCAATAGGCGACGTGAAAGGCTTTGAAAATCGCAAACACTAACCAATAGGAAAAGCAGCTCAATGTTGGTGCTCAATAACGACCTGACCTCTCAGCAGTAGTGTGAGATTTAAAGGGCTTAGTTTGTTTAAATGGACGGTCCACTGGCAGGATAGTCATGAAAACTTCATCGGTAATTCCTAAGACCTCATATCACATCACGTTTGGAAATCCCTTCTATAGCTGCAATGAATTCTTGCCCTCATCAACCTTTTTTTTCCCCTATAATACAGGGGTCTTTTAACGTTTCTCAAGTCAAAGACCCCTTAGGCGAAAGAGACATGGAGAAGGGACCCCCTGGTACAAAATGTTTTAAACGTAGCCACTGATTATTAATAGAAACCAATCAAATTACACTTTTGATTATAATGATGATGTTGTACATGCATCATAGTCTGTAGATTTGTATATATTTTCAAATCTTTAAAATTGATTCCTGCCTCCCCCCCCACCCAGTATTACGGCAGACGCCCCCATTGAAGGCCCGTGTTTTAATAAAACAAAAAATAAGTGGCAGCTCGCATTTTAGCAATTATAAAAAAAAAAAAACGTAGAAGCGTCAACTTCACCCGTCCTAGGGAAATTTCTGTTTCGTAGAAATCGCTGCCGCTGGAGACTCCTTAAATACAACCAATCATTTATAAACAGCGTCTCTTCCTCGTCTGTCTACGAATTAGTGTGCTACTAGAAAATCAGTCAACAATTTCCAACCAATCAGAATCGAGCTTTCGGCAGCGCTGCAATAAATGAGGGATGGATTAATTTAGTTTAATTTAATTAAAAGAAAAAAAATATTAATTAATTAGTTAATTTATTAATTTAATTATTTATTTATTTTAATATATATTGTTGAGTGCAAAAGTTTGTGCACCCTTGGACCAGAATGCTATCATTTGCATTGAAGTCGGAAAGATTTATTTGGATTCACAGGTAAAAAATAATTAGGGAGGGAGAAGAGGGCTGGTGTAATACTTATATTAAAACTGCCTATATTGCATTTGTTCAAAAGTTACCACCCCCCCCACCGTTTTCACGTTGACTTTCATTAGGACGATTTACACACTTGCACGATGTGATAATATTGCGCTCCTCTCTCTCTTTCTCTCTCTCTCTCTCTCTCTCTCTCTCTCTCCCTCTCTCTCTCTCTCTCCACTTATTAACACAAAACTCTTGTATTTAACCTAAAAGTGCAAAAGTCCCATGTTGTAATAAGCACCGGAATCTGTCCATCATTAGCAGCCGCGTCTTCCTGTTCCCCAGAAGCATTTTGCCGGGTTTATCCGTCTCGACACGGCGTCTAGAAGAGATGAGTTTTAATGAGGCTTTCCTCCCACTCGCACGATGATGAAATCGCCGAGGATGCAGCAAAACGCCACACCAGCGTCTCAAACCGACAATAACAGTAAAAAAAAAACAATCGACGTCGATGACCGAACGAAATTTAACCCGGGAACCGTTTAGGAATTTCAAAGCGATGATTAAAGTGTGATTCGGGAGGACGTGTGAGTCATGTGTGAGGTCTCGGAGCACCACCGGATTCTCCTGCATGGGCCTGGAGTCACTACGCTCTCACCACTCAATTACACACCCAATCAACAAAGCTCTTTCAGACAGACCACAATAGCACAGTGTTCTCCAGCCACCACCACCACCATCACTTCTCTTTCAGGAAACTCGTAGCAAAATTATTGGGACACCTGATTTATCTTTTCTTTTTTCAGCTATATGTGGTTCTTCCCCAAAAGTTGGACTTGAAAGCATAAGGTTTTATCTTCAGTAGAATTTCGAGACCCAAACCTGTTCCAGCCTGACAGTGCCTTTGTACACAAAGCCAGCCTCATGAAGATCTGCTTTCCATGAGTTGGAAGATGTGAAAGATCTCCTGCTTTACACCCTATCAAACATCTTTAGGATCAATGTGAATCCTGACCGCACCCCAGAAATCCTTCTCATCTTCTCACCTACATCAGTACCTGACTTTACTCACACCCTTGTGGCTGAAGCAGCACAATCCCCAAATCTAGTGGAACATCTTCCCAGAAGAGTGGAGGTTATTATAATGCAGTCAGGTCAACTTTTGTCCATGTGATGTTTCTTCATAACATAAAATTCCCGTTTCAGCTTACAAGGTTATCATGACATGACTTTTTTTGGTGACATTTACACTGATGGTTGCGGCGATGATTACCGCATGTGCTGCGGCGATGATTACCGCATGTGCTGCGGCAATGATTACCGCATGTGCTGCGGCGATGATTACCGCATGTGCTGCGGTGATGATTACCGCATGTGCTGCGGTGATGATTACCGTATGTGCTGCAATACTGTCTACCGTATGTGCTGAAATGGTGGCTACCGTATGTGCTTTGGCGACTGTTACTGTATGTGTTGTGATAAAATTTACTGTAAATACTAAAGTGCCTTTACCACAAGTACTGTGATGATAATTACTGTATGTGCTGCGGTGACAGCTACCATATATGCTTTGATGACGTTTACAAAATTTGCTGTGGTGATGGTTACCATAATTGCTGCAGTGATGATTCCTGCATGTGCTGCAGTGACTGTTACCATAAATATTGCAGTGACGGTTACTTTATGTGCTGTGATGATTTTTTACCGTAGGTTCTGCAGTGATGGTCACCACATGTGCTGCATTTGATGGTTACCGTATGTGTTCTGGTGATGATTTCTGTATCATGTTCGTGTAATGGCGATTACCGTATGTGCTGCATAACAATAACCCTGATCACCATAATATTTAGCCTTTAGTTTTTTATGCATTATTTGCTGTAGTGGGTATTTATTACATTCTCTATAACCATTTAAGGAAACCTCGACTGTATAACAAGGCTGCACTCACACTCGACACACTTTCAGCATGCAAAATTGCTGAGATAGATTAAGTGGTCAGTATCTGGAAATGACCCTTTAAATCATCGCCTATTTTGTGAATGCAGCTTTCTTGTTATCGATCTTCTGTTTTCTACACGTGAAAAAACTTCTCACCGTGCACTGAAACAGGAGTGTTTAATACTCATGTTCATCATGGACTTGTTTTGTGAGATGGGAAAAAGAAAGTTCTAGAATATGGTGGGTGGGTGTGGGGGTGTGTGTGTGTGTGAGTGAGTGCAGTGCGAACATCAGGTGGTTGATTAGTGTGATGCTGACTGTGGCCCAAATGAAGGCCTTTTCAGTGCTGCACTCGCTCTTGAAGGCCAGAAGAAGCTCCTGCAGCTCCTAATTGCTCTACACTTACCATCCTCAGGTGTGTGTGTGTGTGTGTGTGCGCGCATCCTCCTGTGTTCTTCACGTAGACCCGGCCCGAGTGTGTTTTCAAACCTCGCCATCAAATCCCATTTGAACGAACAGCAGCTCGAGCTCGTCAAGCGGCACGTGTTTACACTTATCAACTCGAGACGTGTCATGTCACGTGACTCATCAGGACTCGGCACGGAATCGGGAACGTGTTATGTTCCTGCGTTTGCGGTTTTGGGTCCAGAGCCATTCTTGGGATCAGGAGGTGTATTGACGCTTAAGTTGACTTGTGATTTGAAGTGTGTGTGTGTGTGTGTGTGTGTGAGAGAGAGTGTGTGTGTGAGAGAAATCTATGCAGTGGATTAGTGTGTAATACCAGCACTGAAGGTGGCGTCTAACTGGATTAAGAACAATTGAACAAATATGAGTTGGACACTGTGTGTGTGTGTGTCTGTGTGTGTGTGTGTGTGTGTGTGTGTGTGTGTGTGTGTGTTCGTGTTCATCTATCATTATGTGTGTGTTTGGAAGCTGTGTGTGTTTTTTTGGAGTGTGTGTGTGTGTGTGTGTGTGTGCTGACATCGGCACAAATCTCGTCCAATCCTACAAAGCTTTTCCTCTTCACTGTGCGTAACGTGTGTGTGTGTGTGTGTGTGTGTGTGTGTGTGTGTGTGTGTGCTGTCGTGGCAGTTAATCCACTGCACTGATTGAGAGAACGAGTACCAAAAGAAGGTTTTGTGTGTGTGTGTGTGTGTGTGTGTGTGTGTGTGTGTGAGAACATCATCAGGTGGTTGATGAGCGTGTGACTCAGACGGTCGGATAAAAGCTGTCTCGGCTCATGAACGAGTCGATGAGGGGTGTTTATTTAGTCTCTGGGTTTTTGAGGTCATCTCGCCGTAACGTATCACATCATCGTCGCCGTTGCTCTACGAGAATCACGTTTCTCCATTACACGATGCACATCGCGGTGTACGGTAGGTTTGCCACGCCGAATTTGTCGTTCCACTGAGCATTCGAATTATTAATCAATTATAAATTCCTCTAAAATAAATAAATAATTCAAAGATTTTATTAAAGATAAAGGGCGGATGAATGTTCATATTTCCTCTGTGAAAGAATCATCTAATCAGCTGTGAGCGGGTTTTGAAGGCACACGAGTTGTAAATTGTTTTTTTACTCGATCAGACAAACGTTTTGACATGTCACATGTCAACATTCAGCATTATTTTTTATGTGGGCAGGATGCAATAATGACACGTGGCCTCACGTGACATGACTGTTACTCAGTAATCGTCTCTACCTACTGTGCTGAGCTTTTTGACACGTGACGTGACGCCCTCCGATCTCATGTATGGTACCCAGATGGTGACTGCTCCACTGTCTCGAGTGTTTCGATCTCGTTACGCGGTTAACGTGACTGATCACGTGGCCTAATTAAGTAGGAAAAACGTTTATATAAAACCTAAATAATTGATCTAATCAATCTTTCTTTCTCTCTCTTTCTCTTTCTCTCTCTCTCTCTCTCTCTCTCTCTCTCTCTCTCTCTCGCGCTCTCGCTCTGCAGTAGTGTGTGTCATGAGCCAAAACCCAGTCGTTCCCTTTCAGCATTGTTTCAGGGTCGCATTTAAGTGGAACTGAAAAGAGTCTCTTTCTCACACACACACACACACACACACACACACACACACACACACACACACACACACACACAAACTGCACAATAGGCATGAGGTCATGGCTCTGAGCCCTGATAAAGTCCAGCGAGGGCAGGAGCGATCCTCATGTCGCTGTGTGTGTGTGTGTGTGTGAGTCACTCTAAACACAGACTAAGACAAACAGGTTAGCGATTGTTTGCGCAGACACACACACACACACACACACACACACACACACACACGCAAACACACAAGTGTCATTCATCAAGTCGGGGTGCTGCAGGTTGTAACTAGTCAGTGTTTGCTCTGTAAAATCACACTTGATCGTCGTGTCTCCATGAGGAATGAGTTTGGTCATCTGTGTGACTTCTCACTGGATTTTAGCTGTGTGTGTGTGTGTCTGTGTGTGTGTGTGTGTGTGTGTGTGTGTGTGTATTTACCATCAAAACAGCACTATGGCCAAAAGTATGTGGACATGTGAGGTTGGTATTTGTATCTTCTTGAACCCGAACCTTGAGTCCACATTTTACCTTATAATGAGCTCCACTCTTCTGGAAAGATGTTCCACTAGATTTCGGAGTGTATTTGTGAAGATGTGTGTGAGATTTAGCGTGTGGTGTCAAGAGGCAAAGCTGTGATCTTAAAGTGCTCCCTAATGATTGCTTAATGGAGTGTATTTTCTCTCGAAAGGAAAGTGTGTGTGTGTGTGACTTTTCCGGTGATTGGTGGTGATTGTGGCGTTTCCTCACCTCAGGATGGTGATTGAGGTCGGTGTGGTGGCTCTACACCTCGCCTGATTTGCTCTATACTTTTTCCTGCCTGCAGAAACGTTGAATGACTGGGTTATTTTCTTGGTTTGACACCATGAGTCACACATCTTTTTCTTACACACACACACACACACACACACACACACACACACACACACACACACAGCAGTGATAACATACTCTGAGTTTTGGGTGGAGCATTCACCAGCATGTGGGTGATTCTCCAATATTCATTTTTTTATTTTTATTTATTTACTTACAAACTCTCCTGAGCGGCTCTTTAGTGTCTCTCCTCGTTGTCTTTCCTCACAGTCGCTCCTCGCCGTCTTGCCTTGCTGTCTCTCCTCACCGTCTCTCTAGCATCTCTCCTTGCAGTCTCTTCTCTTTTCACAGTCTCTCTCTGTGTCTCTCCTCACAGTCTTTTCTCTTTAGCGTTTCTCCTCAGCATTTCTTCCTGCTGTCTCCCTTTAGTGTCTTACCTCAGCGTCTCTCCCTGCTGTCTCTCTTTAGTGCTACTCTAAAATCAGTTCTCGAGAAGGTGATGTGCCGGTTGTAGGTGTCGGATGATCATTTGAATTGTTTATCCATAATTTTTAGATGTCCTTCACAGGATTCCTCTGCACTCATCACCGAAGGCTAATTAAAGGTGGAGGCTAACATGTCGGGTCACAGACTGAGCTCTTGGAGAAAAAGGCACAATAAGGAAAGCTCTTCTGCTAGCTCTAATCGTGTAATCATCTCGTCTGTGCCCTACAGGGGGACGTGGGGAGGAGACGATGCTGTAAACGGATTTGATTAAGAAAGAACAGGAGCGTCGATTAGCTTCGATTAATCATTAATGATTAGAGTATTCCTGTAAATCCGTGTGATGTTTGGGCAGGGTGTTGAAAACTGATTACACGTGCCATGTGACTTTCTACTGCAGTACATTTAAAGGATTGCTCGAAGAACCCTGAACCTTCTTGCTTTCTAGCATGTTTCATTCCTTTATTTTTATAGACATATACACTGTCCATCCAAAAAAAAAATCGTTGCGATAAGCTTCTGCAATGTCAAAATTTTTTGGAGTCGGACCGCTGCACATCCGTCTTTTCCAACACATCCCAAAGATTCTCAATGGGGTTAAGGTCTGGACTTTGTGGTGGCCAATCTATTTGTGAAAATGTTGTCTCTGAACCACTCTTTTAACAATTTGAGCCCGATGGATCCTGGTATTGTCATCTTTGAATTTGCCCGTGCCATCAGGGAAGAAAAAAATCTCTTGATGGAGTAACCTGTTCATTCAGTATATTCAGGTAGTCAGCTGACCGACTGCAGCGACCCCAGATCATAGCACTGCCCCCACAGGCTTGCACAGTAGGCACTAGGCATGATGGGTGCATCAGGTTATCCGCCTCTCTTCTTACCCTGATGCGCCCATCACTCATGAACAGGGTCAATCTGGACTCATCAGACCACATGACTTTATTCTATTCCTCCAAAATACAATCTTTTTGCCTTTCAAATTGAAAGCCTTTTTTCCGATTAGCCTCAATGTTGTGTTTTTTTAACACAGCTGTTTAGTCCCAATCCTTTTGAGTTCCCAATCCGTTGGTTTCACCGAACGTTTAAGTGATGGCCGATCACAATCTTTCAACATTTCTTTTCGACCGCGTTTCCTCTTTGAAGGCGTTGGTTCCTCCACGATCCTTCTAGTTTTTAAGAATGCGTTGGACAGCTTTTAATACAATTTTGGTAGTTTCAGGAAACTCCTTAGATGTTTGCTTTGCTTGGTGCAGGCCAATAATTCGACCCTTCTGAAACAGATGAACATCTTGTACACCACCACAGGACGTGTCTTCCGACATGGTTGTTTAAGAAATGAGAAGCTTCTCACTGCATCAGTTTGGGTTAAATAACTTGTTGCCAACTATAACATCATCATCCATGCAGTAATTATCCAATGGGAGGCTCTTAACTTTTTGCTTAATTAAATTTAGGTTGGGCCTTTTTTTGGACGTGTATATGAAAAGTCTTAAAACGAAATCCGCGTCTAAATTTTCCATTAGAAAATAATTGGTAGGGGTTCATAAATTCTGCAATTTAGTTTATCTCCAGAAACAAACAAAACCCTGGGGGTGATGCTGTTTTAGGAAATAGTTTAGAGGAAACTGTGAAAATCCAATATTTATCCATGTATATGTACATTTTGTGTCCCATGACTAGTGAGTTTCTGTTATTGCAGGTCTGAACGTCGTCATTTCCTCTCAGAAAGTTCGTTTCAGTCCTCATCAGGCTTGAAACACACAAAAAAACGGACCTTAGTATGTAAAGTTCTGACACTGGAGACTCCTTCCATGAATGCTAAAACAATTTACCTCAGAAACCTCATGCACAATGAACAGAAACCTCTGAGATGAAGTTTTCCTGGTCATATCAGTTCAGCAGTCAATAGGTGCAATCAAACAAAAGAGAAGGTGGGTGAGGGGATGTCCATCTGTCTGTCAGTCACTCGATCACACAAATGTATGTGGACACTTGAGCATAGGATTGGTATGTGCTTCTATAGTTACTGTTATAGTAGCCTTCACTTTTCTTGGAAGATGTTCTACTAGATTTGGTTAAGATTCATTCACTGATGTAAGTGAGATGAGGAACCCAAAGGTTTTCGATCAGGTTTGTGCTCTATAGCTGGAGATCTTCCACACACGTCCAAACCTTTGAAAGCATATCTGCATGGTGCAAACATAAAGGTATATTTCAAGCTACAACATCTACAAACATCCTCTACAACTGTGTGCTTTCACTTTTGTGCTAACAGTTTGAGGAAGGACCACATATGGCCGTAAAAGTCGGGTGTCCCATTACCTTTGGCCTTTTTTAATTTATCTGCGTGTTGGGGCTTGGGTGTTTGGATATAGTGACGCCCACAAAAACTCCATAAATTGCGGCTGTGGGAACAAAACGATCGATCAGGGTGAAGCTTTGAGAAACAGAAGAGGGTTTTTTTTTTCTAATTGAATGATGGGTTTTATTTGTCTTCATTTTAATCCATCTGGGTTGAATGTCCTCGATGGAGCTTTTAGTGAGTTCACACGAACTCCAGTAAGATTTACGACTTGCGCTTGAATCCAGCGGCACAGCACTCGTTCTTCCTGGCCTTTGGTGATTGAGCTCTTGGGCGACGTGTCACCGCAGGAAAGATCGGAGCCCAGAGTGGCCCAGATGTCTGTAGTCAGGCAACGCTTTGGCCTGTCCTCCTGGACCTGCAGCACTGTGTGTGAGGATCAGGACGAGCTCAACAGGCACTTTCCATTCACTTGCAAACGGCGAAGAGGAAAAAGCCGCACATCTGTCAGGAGCGTTAGAGGAACCGTCTCCTGCTGACCGGATCGAGGATTAATCGCTTGAAGGGTTTCTCACGCTCTCTATACAGACGTGTGTGTTAGACTTCAGTGCATGAAAGCATTCAGGAGCATTTTATACAATTATTTATTTTATGTCCATAGGCTAAGTTTTATTTTTTATCTATGAATTTTTTTTCCTTGTACTTTTTGCCACCGTTTTTTTTTTTGTGTGTGAATTTTTATATAGTTGTTTATACAGAATTCCTTTTTTTTTATTTAAAGAAATAAATAAATGATTTATTTATTTATTTATTTTATTTATTTATTTAATTTTTTTTATTTTTTTTACACATTCCATTTCACATTAAGTCCCCATTTACTGTTATAATAACCTCCACTTATCCAGAAAGATGTTTTATGTCAGTCAGCATTCACATTCATCCCAAAGGTGTTTAATAGTGTTGGAGCTCAATAACAGGAGATCTTTTACTCCAACCCATGTAAACCTCATCTTCATGGAGCTGGCTTTGTGCACACAGGTATTGTCATGGTGGAACAGGTTTGGGTCTCCAAGTTTAGGTAAATTTCCTGCTACAGCATCCAAAGACGTTCTAAACGAATGTGTACCTCCAGCTTTGTGGTAGTAGTTTGGTGAAGAACGACATCTGGGCGGAAGTGTCGGGTGGCCAATACTTTTGGTCATATTTTGTATAAAGTGCTAAATATATGTAGATGATATTAATGTTTCCAAACTGTATCGTTTCTGTATGTTTTCCCACATCCTCAGAATAGAAAAGTGTGGGCTTTTTTGTTTACTGTTCCTCAGGCTTCGCTTCATCACACCTCCATGTTGTTGATTACTTTTCCATAACAGCAGTCTTAGTGTGTTTATTGGTGGGTTTATGTTGGTTGGTTGGTTGGTGAGTTGGTGTCTTTGATTTGTTTGGTGGTTTTATGATGGTTGGTTGGTGTGTTTGGTTTGGTTGGTTGATTGGTGTGATTCTGTAAAGCTGCTTTGAGACAATGTCCGTTGTGAAAAACGTGCTATAGAAATAAACTTGACGATTGGTTGTAGTGTTAGTGTGTAGGTTGGTGAGATGGTGTATTTGGGTTTGTTGGTGGGGTTGTGATGGGTTTGCTGGGTTGGTTGGCTTTTTATTGGTTGGTTAAGTGGTTTTGTGTTGGTTGGTTGGTGAGTTTGTTTGATTGGTGTTTTGGTTGGTTTGCCGGTGTAATTGTGTTGGTTGGTTGGTGTGTTTGGTTTGATTGGTGTGTGTTATACTGGTTTGCTGGTGTAATCGTGTGTTGGTTGGTTTGTAATAGTTGGTAAGATTATGTTGGTTGGTTGGTGTTTTGTTTGGTTTGCTGGTGTAATTGTGTTGGTGGGTTTTGTGTTGGTTGGTTGGTGTGTTTGGTTTGATTGGTGTGTTGGTGTTTTATACTGGTTTGCGGGTGTAATTGTGTGTTGGTTGGTTTGTGATAGTTGGTAAGATTATGTTGGTTGGTTGGTGTGTTTCTTGTTTTGCTTGCTGCGTTTGGTTGGCTTTGTGTTAGTTGGTTAATGGGGTTTGTGTTGGTTGGTTGTTGTGTTGGTGTTTTGGTTGGTTTGCCAGTGTAATTGTGTTTTAGTGTTTTGGTTGGTGAGTTGGTGGCTTTGTGTTGATTAATGGGTTAATGTTTTGATTGGTGAGGTTGTGTGTAGGTTTGTGGGTGGGTTCGTGTGTGTTAATATGAGAACATTACCAAGAGTGTAATGGCAGTGAATGGACAGCCTCAGGGTAAAGGTTTGAGACTGAAGAGTCACAGTAGACTCACTAGCACTGCACTGGACCTTCATGAGTTTGAAATATGGAAGTAATTTACGGTTTTCATTAAGTGGCTTTGCTGCTTGTTGTTGCACGAGTTCAATTTAAAGGTTCCCAGTGAGAGATCATGGTATTTGAGAAGATCTGGTCACACACAACCCCCAAGGTATCCATGGCGCTCGTTAGTCCTACTCATCCTGTTTGGTTTATTTCCATTATAGGACAATTGAAGCTGAATATAAAGCAGCAATGTTTTTCTACCCTCGCATGCACCTGATATGTGTGAAGAGTATTAGGCCACGCCCCCTTCTCCTCCCCGTGACACTATTGTCAGTCAGTCATTCAGGCCTAGACTCAAGATAAAAATACTTAGTGTAAAGATCATCACGGTTCTTTTTGACTGAACTAAAAAATAAACTCTGGCTCTACAGTAGCATCGGTGCATTTCTAGATAGGGATGAATTATTCTTTGGTCAGATTTAAAGTGCTATAAAAATAATTTCTGTTCCTTTCTGGCTTTGTGTTCAGGAGAACATGTGTAAGAGCGATTTAGAAAGGTGTTAATTACAGCCGGAGGGTTCTCTGGTCCTGGGGGAAAACCTCACAGCTGTTTGTTTGCGCCACACAGAAAACACAGAAAACCAGAGAAGCTGATCTGGACAGGATTTTATTCTCCACAAAGACGCACAGTGAGGCCTTTCAATTCTGATAAATGGTACAACTCTGTATTTCTGCTCTTGAGGTCTTTTCATGTGGTGAATTGGTAAACTTCACCCCTTCCCACTGGTGGTTGTTGGCGATGCCACTGACTCTTACAATGTTTGTCATCAGCGGCTGTTGGTTTCCTTGGCTGATCTGTTTAATGTTTGGTTGTTTGTACTAGCGATGGGAAGATCGGATCATTTTGCTGACTTGGTAAATCTCGTTCATCAAAATAAACAAATTTTTTTCAGTCATTTACTACATTTCATTCCTTTGGTTAGAAATGAAAGTTATATTTTCAATAAGCAGATCCTCCAACATGTCTACATACACCAACATCGACTACAGTTCCAGCAATTTATATACAGTATGTTTCTATAATTGCATAGCGTATATGGGAGTCACATGACAAAAGAACGAACGACTTGGACCAGGGGACTCATGAGATTCTGTTCAATTCTGTGTCCAGTATAAGGCACTGCATAACGCGTATGTGATGAAAGATTTTACGATGCTTTGCTCATGCGTGTCCAGTAGAAAAGAAAACGAATCACTTTTGGTGGTTTATCCTTTTTTTTCAAACACAGTCTTCACAGGTGAAACTCGGAGCTAAAACATTTTACATTTAAATTCATGGCATTTGGTTGGAGGCCCTTATCCAGAGCAACTTAGAACTGAGCAGGGGACGGGTTAAGGGCCTTGCCTAAGGGCTTGGTGGTGGTGGTGGGATTTGAACATGTGACTTTCCGATCCAAAGTTCAATGACTTAACCACTGAGCTACCACCTCCCCAAGCAATCAATCTAAATGATTCGAATTTTGTTTCTTTCTTCAGCGCAGTCCAGGCTTCGCTTTGCCTCCAGGAGAACGTGGGTAAGAAAGGTATATTACGGCCGGAGGGTTCTCTGGTGGTTCTCTGTAAATTGTTTAGCAATACCACCATTTTCTGAAGAGCATTTTGATTATATTTGAAGTGTTTGTTTCCTTAGCTTTGCTAACCTAGATAAAGAAGCTAACCAAGCTAGCAGGTGGGAATCGGAAAACATTCAACAACGTGTAACAGTCAGTTAAACACTGTGTTATGCCACTTTAGGGAAAATAATAATTGATGCAGTGGTGCTACCAAACCCTGAATTGATTCTATTCCTTTTACAGCACACCATAGTGTTTTATTCCTCTGACGCCACATCAATTCGCCATCAGTTACGTACTAGAAACAGCATATCATGCTTTATTTCTTTTTTCTGTTCATAGTTGCATAGAATTTTGCTGATGTCTGAGGTAAAAAAATTATAAGTTTACCAGGAGAGCAAACTTGGGAGGTTTTACCAATTCTTTGGCTTTATAAGTACAAAAGAAACTCTAAATATCTTAAAAAATATATATACCAGGAAAAAAAAACACGACTCACCCCATGCTGTTTATTGGGGTAAAATCTGAGGGGGAAAACCCTTTTCACTCTTTATTTGTTCAATAGAGACTTTATATGTCCAGTTTTTTAGTTTGTAGCTAATTAAGGAGGTGAGGATGTTTATAAAACTTACAAATTGAGTGGGTGTAAAAAATAAAAATGTTTCATTCCATTCGGTTCCATTTAGTCTCGCAAAAGATTTTCAAAGAGTATCGTGACAATTCAATTGTAATACCGATTATCATATTTCCGTTCTATCCAGCCCTGATCTCTAGTCTTTCCACATGCTTTTGCTCTGACTTTGGAGAAAAAAAAATGTTGAAATACCATGTTCTCCAGATGTTTCAGATTACAGATTAGACCCATCCATCAAACAGATTGAAGCATAAAGATCATGAGGTGATCGAGGGGAAATAAGTGCGTCGCTGTGTGCAGTCTGCTTGTTCAGCTCGAACACACAGTCCAAAGTCCATCAGGGTTTCAGCTGTTGGTGTGCTTCTGTTGGATGTCGTCACACACCCTATCTAAAATTCAGCTCTGGTGCCGTTCTGCTCTCCTGCTTCTCCTCGCTTGCACATTTCTCAGGCTTGTCCGTTGTGGTAACATCTACATGTTGGTGTTTGATAATGTCTGGATGAACCACCACAATTTTCCCTTGAAGGATGGGGTTAGTAATGTGGAAAACTGATATGGTGCTTTTTTTTTTTTTTATCTGTTGGCAACCATGACCACATTTTTCTCATGCCCAGGCTTCATTCAGTTTGTTTGTTTTGGGGGTTTTCTCTCTTCAGTCTCCTCTTCAGGAGGTGATATGCTGCTCAGTAAGGTTAAAGTCTAAATTCTCCCACTTTGTTCTTTGCATAATAGTCTCTTGTTGTAAAGGCGTGTATTTAGGGTTCCTCCTAATTAGATTTCTTTATATACATTCTACTTCTACTGTCATGGCCACAATCGTCAGTAACGATTAGTGAGAACGTTCCAGAAGCAGCTGTGGAAGCCCAAGACATGATGAGATGATGACATGAAATGATCTTTGCCATCAGTTGAAATTAAAGTTTAATTTACCAAAATGAAAAAGTTTTCAGTCAAAGATGAAATAGGAGCAATAGTAGTTCTGCTGCAGTCAGTCAGTCAGTCATGGACATCACAAACAGCAATAGCACAAGTGCAAGTCAAAATCCCAAAACATCACTTTTTATTTCTCCAAGATTTGTATAAATTTTTCCCTAAAAACGAAAATTCTAATTTATCTTTTGATCTCGAACCTAAACATCATTTCCGTATAGCTCTTTCCGTATTTTTAAAAGTATTCAGACATCCGACTTCCCACCCACACCTGGTTTTTCTCTGAAATGTTAGCGCACATTTGGAGGCACGCAGTTGTATAGGTAGTCTTTGGACGCTGTGGCATAAAAAACCTGTTCAGTGCTCCTGTACGCAGAGGTGTGGAAGATCTCTTGAACCTTATCGAACATCTTTGGATGCATTTGAACCCCAGGCCTCTTTACCTTGTAAACACCCTTGTGGCTCAGGGAATCTCGTACAAATCTCCACAAAATGTAGTAGAACATATTCCCAGATCTTATACCCGGGTGTCCAAAGACCTTTGACTTAATCCTTGAATCGAAGGATTTGAGAACTTTACTATTGTCCATGGAATGATGGCTTTCCAGATTTTCATCTGAGGTGGACTAAAAGCACTAAACTAGCATTTGTCTGAACAGGGTCTGGGATTCTTTTTGACCTTTTTGGCGCTCCGCAAATTCACCTTGGGTCCTCCGATGAGAACGGCGACTAAAATAAACGCTACCCGGAGCCAAAACGCACAAATCCTTTCATTACTGTGTGCCGTCCAGCAGCTAAAATATAAAATCCTGAATGGCTTCCATGTTTCCTCTGGTTTTTCAGCGGTCGAGTCGGCGAGAAAGCAGCCACAGGCCCGTCGCTGTTGGTTTTGGCTACGTCGCAGGCCTCGAAACGTCCTTTTACATCCTCCACCCCCCATTCTGCTCCAGAGGAATGCAGACATATCTTTCTCCCGAAGCTACGCTGCAGTCCCACGCCAGCCTCAAACGTTTAGAAAAACACTGCTTAAACGTGGTTAAACGTTCACACGCCTTCCTTTTGAACTTTGATGGGTTTAATTGTTCTACCAGAGTTATGGGGCTTCCTGAGATGCTCCACAAAAAGAGGTATACCGTGTCCCCCGTGGTTGAGTAAGATTCCAAGAAATCCTAAGGCATAAGGTTATCAGAGCTTGTTCTGTTTTCCTGGGGACATAATTCTTGAACAGTTCTTCAGAATCTTAATGACCAACGGATTGAGAAAATCGAATGCTTTTTGCATCGCAGCGTTTTGGTAGCGTGTGAACGCAGAGCTGGACGCCTCCACACCCAAGCCGCGAGTGCGATGGAGCGGTGCGAGTGACGCACCAGTCGCGTTTTCTCTCGCCGTCTGTGCGCTGAGCAGCTGAGTGGTGGGTGATTCGAGCTTTGAAACGCATTTGTTCAGACCTTTATTTTGGATCCAAGCACATTCATTCCATTCCTTAACATGAAAATCGATATTTTAAGTATTTGTTTCATATCACAAGTTTGAATCCCTACAGCCGAGAACCCAGACAGGCAAGAAGGGCAAACTCTTGAGTGCAGGAAAGATGTACTTTTTCTCCATTACCGTCAATCCCAGGAAAACTAGCCAATCGTTCTTCTGAAAACTTGTGTACGTGTAAGAAGGGGAGAAAGCCGGTGCTTCACACGGTTTGGAAGGATGCAAGGTGTGTTAGCATTCACCTTCTCTGCCCCTGGGTAGTTGGGGGCGTAATGTACAAGGGTTAGGGTTGGAGGCTTGCCAGTGCTTCCCAATCCTGTTTGGAAGGACACAGGATGCGACACGGCCCCTGGGTGCTTGTGTTTAGAGGTTTAGGGTTATGGTATAGGGATTAGAGGGCAGATAGTTAGTGCTTCACACAGTCCTGTTTAAAGTGTTTGTTAGCCTTTACCTCTACCACCCCTTGGTAGTTAGCGGGTAGGGTTAAAGGGTTAGGGTTGGGGGTTAGATGGAGGCTAGCCAGTGCCTCACAGTCCTATTTGGAAGGACACAGGGCGTGTTAGCCTTCACCTTCACCACCCATGGTGAGTTTCTCGGTCAGGTATTATTTAATTATGAAATGAAAATCAATTTATATAATGAAATCGTAATAAAAACGTGGCTCATCGTTTTGCCTTCCTAACAGACTTCAGGTTCGCTTTCCACTGACAGAGCCGATGTGGTTTCTCTGTTGATGGGCTCTGGCGAACTCGGTGGGAGGAAATCCAGCAAGGCTTTGTGAAGTTAGCAATGCAGCTAGCTAAACCTGTCTAGCTCGGGGAGTAGCTCAGTGGTTAAGGTGCTGGGAAACTGATCGGAACGTGAGGGGTTAAAGCCCCGGGATCGCGAAGTGGCCACTTTTAGGGCCCTTGAGCACGGCCCTTAACCTTCTGTTCCTCAGGGACGCTGCATCATGGCCGACCACAGCTTCTGAAAAAGCCGGAGTATGTGAAGAAAAGAATTTCACTGTGCTGTAATGTATAGGATCTATTCTACTCTATTTTATTCTATTCTATTCTAGCTTGTCACAAGGTTAAGATTATGTCTAGGAACAGGGCTGATTCTAAATGCTGTATTAGCATCAGCGTTTATAGAGCGTGTGTAGTTATTAAAATGAGGTGTGTGTGTGCATGTGCTAGCGTGTGTGTGTATGTGTGTGTGAGACTTAGACACGATATGAGGAATGAGTGAGATATCCCGATGGCTCTCAGGTTGCCGTTTGCGCAACGAATCCATCGACACGCACGATTATCTGCACGCCGTCAGCTACAAATGATGAATGATACGGTCCGGTGTGTCGATAAGACTCTCAGAGAGAACAGCGCGTGTGTGTGTGTGTGTGTGTGTGTGTGTGTGTCGGTCACTGAGGAGGTCTGACCTACTAGAAATGTGCACAGGATGCAAAGTCGCACAATAGACAGGAAATAAAGAGGGGGTGGGCGTGTGATATCGGATAGCGGAGATCGACTCGCTCGGCCTTTCCATCTGTGACGCGTGAGTGGCACTTCCCATTTTACACCGAGGCGAAGAAGGAGCTCGGAAACTGTATCTCACACACACACACACACACACACACACACACACACACACACACACACACACACGTTGGCATGTGCGAGGAGACGGGGTAAAGTGTGTCGCTCTGGTTATAGCAGAACCACGGCTATCCTGCGCCATCTGCATTACTCTCGTCCGTCCTAGTCATCCCGTCGCCATGGTTACCATACAGAGCCGCAGTACTCTTCTAATGCCTCACGCCGCTCAGGTGTGGACACGCGACAGGCAGAGCTACGTCCTAAAAACGCATTGAAACCCACAGCATCCCGAATAGCGAGTTCTGATTGGCTAGAAGGTTAATCCAAGGATGGATCAAAAGAACGAGTCTTCAGTGTGGGAGCTCAAGCTGAAGGTAGTGATGTTCTGCAGAAGGACCGAGACGTTATCGCTTTTTCAGTGAGGAACAAGGAGGTTGTGGGAGGTTGAGGTGTCTTTGTGTGAAACAGTCCAGGAGCCTGATGAGAGTGAGGGACCTTCAGCTGGTCTTTCATGTTAGCAGGTTCTCATGGCAGCTCTGAACTCCAAACCACCTTAATTTTATATGGAGGAGGATCCAGTCATTCATGTAGAAGTCTGAGAACCTCCCTGTCCCTCTTCATGCATATCATGCATATTAAAGCTCTCTCTCTCTCTCTCTCTCTCTCTCTCTCTAACCTCTTTGATCTTTCCTTTTCTCTTTCATCTCATTTATTCGATCTCTCTCTCACCGTCTTTCACTTTCTATCTCATTTCTCTGATCTTTCTCTCTTTCTGATATCTGTCTCTCCCTTTCTTTTGCTCATCTGTTGCATCTCTTCTCTCTCTCTCTCTTTCTCTCTCTCTGATTCCACCTTTTTTCTCTCAGATCTATTATTTTCTCTTCCTATTTCTCTATTTGCTCATTCCTCATCTCCTCTTTCTCTACATCTATTCTATCTCTCATTTTCTCCCCCTTTCTCTCAATCATCTCT
>MU556250.1:3467880-3488545 GCA_024362625.1 Silurus asotus
TTTCAGTGACATTCCTGACTGAATCGTTCCTACATAATCGCGTCTCTAACGCTGGATTGATGAGCGGCGTGTTTGTGTGTAAACTCCGGACATGTACGCAGTCACTAATCGCACTCGAAACAAAACCTTCTCCTTCCTGATCGTGAGTTTTTCAATCAGAGATTTATTTTCTCCCCTCTGGAAATCAGAGATCCAACTCTTTTTTTTTTTGTTCTCTCCCTCACATCAAACACATCATTAGCCTTTTGTTCGTTTTACTCGCGGAGCCGGAGATTCGAGCGAAGCCGCCCTCAGATCTTTTCTTTTTACAATAGGATTAGTGTTAAGTGAGGAAGAGCGTTTCTCTCGAAATAAATCCGTACGGCAGAGCGCGGGCGAGTCCTCGGATTCAGCGGTGCGACTCCAGGCCTCGGAATCGCCCAGGAGAACGAGCAGGTAGCGAGTGTGGAGGTGTGAGAAAGGCCAGGTGGACGATCCTCAGTGAGGGTGAGGAATGGAGCTTCTGCACCACCGAGACCCGAAATGATCCGGAAAAGGAAGTTGGGATCACATGTGGGGTTGAAAACTTTCCATAGGATTTAACAGGAATGCGTGGGAATATATTTGAATTAAAGACAAACTGGGAATTTACTAAATTGCAGGTTTGCTAATAACAGGGAATTTAATTGAAGTTGAGAAGAAAAATCTTGCAGGATGAATTTGGTTAAAACTGATTTCATGCAATTTCATTAGAATTTCTACCTGCATGCTACTCCATTGTTACTGAGGCCACGCCCCCTACATGCACTGTGCATTTCCTCCATGACATAACATCATTTCCTCAATCCTGCACAAAATATGTCCGACTTTTCACGTAAATTGCATAAATATTACATCAATTTGCACTGATCAGCATAACATTATGACCACCTGCCTAATATTGTGTTGGTCCCCTTTTGCTGCCAAAAAAGTCGTGACCTGTTGATCATTAACATCATGAACTTCTTCAGCAGTTTGAGCTACAGGAGCTCGTCTGTTGGATCGGACCACACGGACCAGCCTTCGCTCCACACGTGCATCAATGATCCTGCGGACACACGTGACCCTGTCGCCGGTTCACCACTGTTCCTTCCTTGGAGCACTTTTGATAGATACTGACCACTGCAGACCAGAACACCACACAAGAGCTGCAGTTTTGGGGGACGCTCTGACCCAGACGTCTAGACGTCACAATTTTATCAAACTCGCTCGAATCCTTACGTTCGCCCATTTTTCCTGCTTCAGACGTCAACTTTGGGGACATAATGTTCACCTGCCGCCTAATAAATAAATCCACCCACTAACAGGTTCCATGATGAAGAGATCTTCAGTGTTTGTGCAAAAAAAAATACTATAAAAAAATAAAATAATCAGTATTAGTTTGCATGTCCGATTATGACCAAATGAAAAGTTTATATTTGTTTGTATATGAGATTTTTTTTCAAAATTTCCACACGTTTAATTCATTCCAATAATTTCGCATACATTTCCATAAATTTGCTGGTAAGTTTCCAAATTTGAATATTTCAAAATTCCCCAGATTAAGAAACCCATGGAAAGTTTCTTCTTTGCAATTAACGGTTATGCATTAAGTTTGTGCACCCCTGTAAAAACTCGGGTTCTTTATTTATTTTTTACAGAAACACTGCAGATCTGTGGGAGTTTAAAGAGATCCCTTTGTCCACAGCTTTCCTTCTGTAGACCCACAGTTTTTTTTTTAAGGATTTAGAGCTGGCCTTAGATCTTCATCTGCTAAAACCGTTGGATTTGTTGACTCGCTTGTGGATTTCTTTGTACTGGAAGGTGAAGGACCTGCAGGTTTCATGCCAAAATGAATCGCTGTTTGGAGTCATACACAATATCATGGCTGAAGGTTTAATCCCAGCTGAAGACAAGTCATATCCTCATGTATTTGAGGAGGCTTGGGGTGCAAGTCAGCATTTATCCATGGGGTTTATAGCGGGACATCTTCCACATCTTCAAGCTTATCTTCATGGAGCTGGTTTGAGGATTTTGCATCATCATGCTGGAACAGGATTGGGTCTCCTAAACAGTGTTTGTTGAAGAAAAACACATATGGGTGGAGAAGTCAGGTGTCCCAGGATTTCTGGCCAGACAATGCCTTTATGATGTATTTTAAAGAGTCGCATTATTCTCATTAGATGTTCTTGTGCTTTTCTGTGGAGTAAAGTTTTAAACAGTGTAATGAACTTTGCGTTTTGGAGGTGAATTTTCTGTGTAGATCAACAGATCGGTTTTATTTGTAGTGCTCACGTGAATGGCGTTTTTTACTCTGAGGTACTAAACCCTGAAGCACAGAACCACAGGAGTTGGTTAGGTTTTAGAAGTAATATTAATCAGGGCTCAAATACTAAGAGCAGCCAAACAGCAGTCGCCAAGTTGAAGCCATTTCACTCAAAAGACACGAATAGTTTGGAAATCTGGTTTGATAGAAACAGTAACTCCAGTGTTTTAAGGAAGCTGGGATCTGCACTGGTGTGGAAGGAACATGAAGATAAACAGAGGTGGATAGCGGTGGTAGTGGTGGTGATAAGGACGGCAGATTTAGCTGCTAATCTCTCCCCCCTATCCAACAATCCAGGAAGCTGGAGGACGAGAAATGTGAAGCACACAGACCTGAACTTTGAGCTCGGACATTCGGGGACAGAAGAACTGGTAGCATCGGTGCAGATTTAATGTCCACGGTCTTGCTTTTCATTTGGTGTTGAACGGTTTTCCATTAAATATGTACATAAAGTGTATTAAGTGGCTGAGAAAACCTGCTTGGGAAACTGAATTCCAGCTCCAAATGCTCATTTCCTGTTTGTCATTTTATAAAGTCAGTTAAGATCATGGAGGCGGAGCTTCTTAATAATGGGGGGGTTACAATTTACACACTACAAAGTAATTTTTTTAAAGCACTGTGTGTCCTGGAAGATCAGTAAATTGGAGTGAAAGATCTCCTACTATAGAGCACCAATGGGATGAATGTGAACGCTGACTGCACCCCCAGGCCTCCTCACCTTCTCCCCTACATCAGTACCTGACTTTACTCTCACTCCATATAGCTGAATGAATCTCCACAAACTCTAGTGGAGCAGCTCCACTTTTCTGAGATGTTCCACTAGAGTTTGTGGAGATTCATTCAGCTATTTGGGGTGTGGAATGAGATGTTTGTGGGGGAGTAGCGCATAGCAGTCTTATGGACAGGTGTCACAAGCGTTTGACCATATAGGGTTTCTTAAATTCAGATGTAATAATAGATTTCGGTAGTTAACGCTAATAACTCGCTCGATTTATCTACTGTCCTGAGTGCAGGTCTGCAAACATGTCTGACCTTCATAACAAATAATTACACCACAACACTGACTCACTACAGCTGACTTAGAACTAGCTCACTGCATTTTATTTATATATTATAATATGAGACTATTTTCGAGATTAGCTCTGCACTTTATTTATCAACGTTTACACACGATCACTTTTAAAATAGTCACAGCAATACAGCGTCCACAGCGTTCTTCTGGAATACGTCCTGGAAGTCTTCTTATCAAAGCATATCGAGCTCCTTCTGCGATTTGTGCCGGATCTCTACAACGGCGTCAAAACGTTGACCGTTGTGCTGAATCTTCATCTTCAGGAAGAGGGTGAAGTCCACAGGAGCCGAATCTGGCGAGTAGGGTGTGTGGGGAAGTGGGATCATGCAGCTCGTTCTCCGACAATCATCATGAGCAAGATGCTGAATGTTTTCGACAGTTTCGGGGGTTAAGTCCGTTGCCGATCTCTCGTCGTCTTCCAGCGACGTTTTTCCGCTCTTGAAATGTCGTCGTATATCAAGCGTACGTCATGTCAAATGTCGTGTGGCCGGGAATTTCCCGTTTGCTCTTTGCTCTAATATGCTGTTAGCACCATTATTCTTAAAACTTTTTGATACCTCGTGTATCGCTTTGGCATTGTTTTTGATTCTTCTTTGAGGGTCTTCTCCAGCATTTTCCAAAGATTCTTAATGGCGTTTAGCTTCATGTGGTGGTCAGTCCATTTATAAAAATAATGTCTCATGCTCTCTGAACCACTCTCACAAGTCAAACCTGGTAATTCAGTATATTCATATAATCAACTGACCCCATGTATTTGGGTAGATAACGCTGCTAAAACTCAGGGTGACTGTGGGGTCTTGAAAAGTCAAAAATCTAAAAATGTAGGCGGTTAGTTCTTTCTTCCGCTAGTCCAAATTTAATTTGCTGTATTAAGAATACAAATGGGACCAACGTGCAACAGCCAATCAGCTTTGTTATTGGCGAGAATCTCTCTTGTATTGTACCACAAACTTTTTTCTGGATTTTCTAATTTAGCTATGGGGAGTGCAAGTTTAGCGATATTTGGCATGAATTTAGGGCTCGGTTAAGGGCCATTGCTAACAACTGTATGTGTGTTTTTGATGATGTGATATCTGCCTTAGATTTCATTCTTGATGGTTATAAAAGGGTCTTAAAATGTCTTAGTAAAACCTGCAAAAACCCTAAACTAGACCCTGACCAAGTGAAGCATCCCCAGATCACATAGCTGCCCCCACAGGTTTGTACAATAGGCACTAGGCATTTTGAGTGTATTATTTCATTTATTTCTCATTTATTACTCTGAAACAGCGTATATCAGGACACATGACCTTTTTCTATTGCTGTCTTGCAAATAACTTTTTTTTTTTATCAAACTCAATGAAAAGCTGTTACTTCTTGTGGAAGTTGCTCTTACTGTCATTGTGGTGCCACTGTTAGTTTTTTGTGTATTTAGTAGTAGTTTTATCTCCTTAGTTGTTTTCTTTGCTTGTTGCAGGACTATTATTAAACCCTTGTGAAACAGAGGAACATCTTTTCCATAGCTACAGGATACGTCACACTTCTCAAAATCGTAAATTTGTACTCCTCAGGCCAAAGGATTGTTTTCCATTGATCTAATGTCCATTCCTTGCATTTCTTGGCCGAAGCAAGTCTCTTTTAGTTGTTGTTCTTCTGAAGTAATGCTGCATTCTTACCATGTAGGCCTGACTCACACAGTAGATAGTGAAATATATCTGTTACTTGAACTCCGAGAAGCATTGATTTAAATGTTTCTGAGGCTAGTAATATTGAGAGACTTTTCCTCTGCAGCAGAGGTAGCTCTTGAGTCTTTTTTTCGTGGGACAGTCCTTATGAGCGCCTGTTTTATCATAGCGTTTGATAGTTTTGGAGTCTGCACATGGGGATTCTTTGAAAGAATTTTCGGTTTGACCGACCTTCATTTCTCAAAGTATTGATTTGTCTTTTCTCTTGACTTCACTGAATGTTTCTTTACCTAATATGGATTTGTACAGTAGTTGTAGTAGCGCTAACAGAGCTACTATTGTCTCTGTACCTACTGTTTCTTCCACACAAGCACATTGAGAAAGCAAGAATTGTCACAAATGAACTCTAGACAAGACTCACACGTGATCTGATAACTGTTCCAGGTGACCACATTGTGAATCTGATGAGAGAATTTCCAACAGTTTGCCAAACTGGCATTAAAACTAAATTTGGCTATTTTGCACAATCAAAACATATAAAACATATTCTGGGTTGTTTTTTTGTTTACTACACAATTTTATGTGTTCTTTCGTAGTTTGGATTCTTCAGTATTATGAAATATGTACAGGAGCTTTGACTTGCCCGGGGCAAATGATCTGATGAATTTGTTTTAATGTCCTCATAATGTACTTTAATCCTGGCCGACTTACATTTCATTATAAAATACTGCACTGTAGAACCTTGCTTGTTTTTCTTCATCAGGTTGGTAAACCCTGTCTGAATCATTGTGTGTGTGTGTGTGTGCACCACACACTTCTTCAGCTTCTCCCCACCTCATCCTGAGCTTGTGTTCTCTTTCCCGTTGTGTTTCCAGGAGCAGAGTGTGTGACAGCTGCTTGAGGAAATTCCTGACCAATTTCATTCGGGCATGACGGGAATTTCTGCTATGTGAGTAGACGAACTCGAAAAAAAAACACACACACACACACGCGTCTCAAAAAGGACACTCTAAACCATGCAGCAGGGGGAAGTCGATGCTCTACTCGTCTGTGTCATGAGATTCCTAAACTATCTGTGAAATTTTTCCGCCTTATGCTCTGTGAGATTCCGTTGAACTCGTCCCGCTCGTCCTCCTCCAGGTTCCTGATCATTTTTTTTCTCTTCTCTGGGGCGTCTTGGATCAGCGTGTGAAGCTAAATCAGTAGGATGAAGGTGTTCGTACGGACTGTTCTTGTCGCCTCACCCAGGACACTCCGCTCAGCTCCTGTGAGGTTCAGGGTTCGGGACAGAGTGCGTCTGATTCGAATGCTAATTACAGGCTTTTTTTCTTCTTTTTTTCCCCCTTTGTGTCGTTTTGAATACAAGCTGCAGATCGGTGTTTAACCCTCACACACTCACTTTACACGTCCTAAAACCACTTCTCTTACGAGAAGAGAAAACTCTGTTTCTGTTTTCATTTCAGCATCAGAACAATACAGATGCTAAACACAGATTCATCTGCTAACAAGCTAAATTTACAAAACAATAAACAGCCTCAGCCTCTCCCTGTTATAAGGTGTGGGTGAGTTAGCTGTAGGTTAGTTGCCTCTGGGTAGATAGCTTGAGTTAGCTGGGGAGGTTTGTTAGTTTGTGGGGTTGGTTAGTTGGCTGTGGGTTAGTTAGTTGGTGTAGGGGCTTGTTGGTGGGCTAGTTGTCTGGAGCTTAGTTAGCATTAATTAAAGGGGTAAATTAGTTATCTGCTGGTTGGTTAATAAGTAGTTAGCATGGGTGAGCTGGCGGTTAGTGGTCATTAGTTGTAAGTAGTTAGCATGGGTGGTGTTTAGTTAGAGAGTAGTTAGCATGGGTAAGCTGGGGGTTATTGGTCATTAGTTATGGGGTAGTTAGCATGGGTAAGCTGAGGGTTAGTTAGCAGGTACATTTGAGAAGTGCTTAGTGATGAATATTGTAATGAATATTGATTAATGCTTTAGACGCTGTACAGCTCCATGTTGAGTAAAAATAAATCCTGAAGAAGCAGTAATCACGTTATTGCACAGTGGCTAAATTTAGCCTGCAGTGATCTGTACATTTGTGAGAGTCGTTCCTCGCCCCGGTGACCCAGTGACACGGTGTGAAACCCCTGTGCAGGCCGGAGGGAATCCCCGTGTCTAGTCGCTCTCACGCCCCGCTGCATCGCCCAGCAGAATACGTCTCATTCAGTTTTTTTGCATTCCTGAGATTTACTCGCTCGAGTTCAAGGTCACAGCAGAGCAGAAACATGAAGTTATTCCAGGACGTCATTCTGTCTTTACGCTGACAGCAGCAGCAGCAGCAGCAGGACACGGTCAAATCCTTTTAACTACAGCCATCCATTTTAACTAATAAATAAGTAAATAAAAGCAATAACATGCAACTATGGTTAGGGTTAGGGTTAGGGTTAGCAGAACAATCCTGACCAAACACTGCAGTCTCTACTGTACACATGTACAGGGAACCAGGGTGCAGAGATTTTCTTTCTTTCTATCTTTCTGTGTGTGTATATATGTGTGTGTGTGTGTGTGTGTGTGTGTGAGAGTATGTATGTAGATATCCACACCTCCTCACATTCCTGACTCAGTCGAACCTGCGACTGCTTTTGCAATCAGATGAGATTAAAGTTTACACCTCAGTAATGCAGACTAAAGTCATATTGTGCAATAAAAACCCCAGAAATGTGCAACGCAACCACATGGAATAAACTCGTCTCGGTCTTCCTGCTGAGTGCAAAAGTTTACACGCCCTTAGGACCAAATGCAGAAGGCATGAATGTTGTTAATACCAGCAGGTTGGGTTTGTTGGTAGACGTTTTTTTTTAATCAGACCTCCTTCTCAAGCAAAAAAGAATTCTGAATTGATTAAATATCGTTTTGTTGGTTCGGCTTTTACCCTGTACAAATGACCTCCAAGCTGGTTTATTTCTACCCCCTAAAAAGCGTTTGGATCGTCTGAGTTGTAACATTCCATTCACATTTCCAGATGGAAAAATCTGCCAGATATCATTTACTTAATTCTGAAGATCTGCTTTCTTTTAGTTCTTATTCAGTTTCTACTCATTTATGTAATAAGTAAAACAATATGGTTTCATAGAAATGTTTGTTTTTATATTTTATTTAGAATTTTCTTTTCTTCTGTTTCTTTGTTAATATGTTAAGAGAAATTATTTCAAGATGCATATAAAAATAATTGTGTTTTATAAAGGCTAGAAGTGTGTGTGTGTGTGTGTGTGTGTGTGTGTGTGTGTGTGTGTGTCATCACACAGTTGTGACTGTTAGTTGCGGTGGCAAAGCTGCATTACTGGAATGTTTATATATATATATATATATAAATAGTAGGGGTGTAACAGTACACAAAATTCATGGTTTGTTACATACCTCGGTTTTAATTAATTTAATTTTAAATTAAATGACAGCTTGGTTAGATAATATATAAAATATAAAAATATATTAATAAAAAAATATATAAATAAAGGACATTAAATCAAAATAATAAAATTAAATTAAGTAAGTGAAATTAAATTGATTAAATTAAAACTCGGATGTATTATCATGTGCAGAGCTACACACATGTTTTACCAGTCGAACCACTAACAGTTTTCCTCTGACGAACCAATCAGACGACGGAAAAATGCTGACGCTATTCTGGGCCAGTGAGCTGCCCTGTGAGGAGAATATGAAATCTGATTGGTTAAAGAAACAGACTTATTGATCATATTCTCTGAGGTAAAAACGCCAGCAGTGCTGATTCTGAAGGCTCTGGGTAGATTAGATTGACATGGTAGAACATAGAGGCTGAAATCTGATTGGACAATAAATCTACTATACACGTACTGGAAGCAGTGCAGCCGAGAGAAACACTACGAAATGAAGAGAATAAAGTGTTGGGAATAAATCAATACAATTTCATGGAACAAATATTAGAGTTTGGGTTGTAAATGTAGGTCAGTGCTTCTGATAGTGTTTCGACCAGCAGAGAAGGCTTTGCTGGCCCTGACCACCCGACACTGATTTTCTTAAGATATGATCTACTTAACTGTTCTACTTAAATCAGCATGCTGTAACAAATGTCTTCATTCTTTTCATCCTTCATTCGTTCACTTCCTCGATATGTGGAATTTTCAGGATTGTCAGGATTTTCTCCTTTAAAGAGAAAATCTTAAAGCTGCACATCAAGAACCCGAAAGAAACTTTCCGTTGTAAAAATGTAACTAAAGTGGCATCGATTTTGTGCAAAATTAAATTTGAGTTTCTTTGTTGTGTATGGTTTTTATTTTTTTATTTTTTTTTATAACAATTAGAATAAATGCACTCTTGCAGTCCGTCAATAAACATGTGAGGAAACTTGGATTGTAACTTTGTTCCGCACATAAAAATGATTGCATTCGAGGGACTTTGGATTTCCCCAGACAGCATGGGGAATACAGACTTTTTTTGCCATGAACTACCACCAAATTGTTCCTGCATGCATGCTGTGCGTATTTATTGGCACGCATTCTCTGCCCTCGGCGATGCATTCCAGATGTTGCCTGTAGTGCAGCGTCATGCGTTCACACTGGCAACGCGAGGGCCTTGGCGTTTCGCCTTGTCGCTCTCGCCGATAAACACCCGCGTTAGAGACACGGCAGCTCGAATGCCTCGCTAATGCATTGCACGTGGGGTCTGCCAGGGGACACCACCTTATTCCCTGAAGTGTTGGAGCTGCTCCATTACGCATTCCATCCACAGAGAGGGGAATAAAAGCGGTGCAGCGAGGACACGGTCTCAGCGCGAACCCAGTCCTCTCCTCGTTCTCCCTCTTTCATTCTACTCGCAGTGTTACGAATTCCGGTGCCGCGCAACGGGGACGCGTTAGCATGAGGCACGGATTTGTCCGTCTGAGAAGCGTGCGACGTGATGTAGCACAGCCAGATCTCAGGTGTTTACTGCAAAGCCATTTCTGGATGTAATGACTCGCACCGATATCCTTTCTCCTCCACTGGCACTGGTGTGCAACACACACACACGTATACACACCTGCTTTTTTTTTCTATACACCTCTGCCAGCTTCTGAGTCACATTCTCCTCAAGTAAGCGATCAGCGATTACTGATCAGCGACACGTCGTACCGATCTCGATTATTCATACTAGCAAATCTGGATACTAGCAAGACCTTCTCTGCTGTCCTAAAGAATCAGAATGATATAAATGTATAAAATTATTCCCAATACTCCATACTCTTCATTTTCTTGCGCTTCTCTTCGATTACGCCGCCATAAGGGGTATCTGTTTATGCTTTAGATTTCAGCCGTTACCTCACATGTCGCCAGGGTCAAAGGAATCTCTCCTGTAGCTTACAATCCATGTTGCTCAATGCTGTTGCTTTAATCAATCAGATTTCACACAGGGGCCATCTAGCAGGCGTCCAATAATGTCTGCAATTCTCACAATCCTCATCGGTAGCAAATATTTGCGTACAGATAAAATAATGTTAATGCACGGGAAAAGATGCAGTTTTGTTTTTTAGGCCACTATGGTTGCTTCTGCTGGAGATGATGAATGCAGGAGGTGCTGTTGTGGCTCCAGTGAAAGGAGACCTGTTAAATTGTGTTTGTTGGATTTCTTGCTTTATGGCATTCATTCTCACTGTATGAGATTCCTGTGTGTGATGCAGCGCTCTGTTCTACTGCACTTCTCTATAATACTGATGCTTTCTAGAGCCGTGACCGCATAATGATGGTATTAAGAGGTAGATTGATTCAGGCAGGACACCATTAAGGCCTAGGGGTGAAATTCATGTCCCAGGACTGGAGTCTAGTTAATGCAAGTGCGTGAACACTCACTCGCTGCGACTTGTTTAGAGGGAAATGAAATGCTTGAATGTACACCATGTGGATATCGACCTCTATACTATAAAGCCGGGTCTCTGCGTGGCGGTAGTTGTGTGCTGAGACCTCACTGGTTGCGCTGCATCCTCATGGTTTGTGAAATGGCAGAAATTTGGGGCGATGCCAAGTTTTCCTTTTCTTCCTTCCCTTTTCTTGTGCTCGTCTGAAAGCCTAGAATTACACGCCGCGGTGTTTGACAGGCTTTTCTGTTAATTGTACCACCGAGTGCTCTTTTTTTTCTCTTTTTTTCTCTCTCTCATTCGTTCTCTCGCGCACTCATTTCTTTCTCCCACACTCGTTTTTTTTTTCTCAGCTATTTTTGGTCCTTTCCTCCCACCGTCCCCCTCACTGTGTTGCTATGGGCTCTTGTCGGAGACGACGATATCGCCGCTATGATGCGAGGAGGCTCGGCTCTGCTCGTAGTGGCTCGCAATGTCTAGTCACTCAAACGGCGGAGGATCGTGGACCCTAGAGACGTACCGGTGTAGGAAAATAATCGGCGATCGTCAGGAGTTACCACAATGGACTTATCTACTCGAGCTGCACAGCACTCTGATGGAAGAGACTGAGAGGGAGAGACTGAGTGAGACACGGAGACTGATTGAGACATGGAGACTTGTAAATGAGAGAGATTAAGGGAGACAAGCAGAAGTGAGAAATGAAGAGAGAGAGACTAATTAAGACAGGGAGTCGAAAAAAAGAGACTGAGTGAGACAGGGAGGCTGAGTGAGACAGACTTGAGAAGGAGAACGAGATTTAGAGAGAGACATTTACTTTTACATTTGGTGGACGCCCGTTTCCAGAGCGACGTACAAAAGTGCTTTGAGTCTCTAATAATGAATACATCTACACTGGTACACAAGATTACAAACTTAATATTAATCGGACTACAACTCTTAATTGAATTTGGAAAGTGCTAATTTAAGTGTTTCAGGAAGAGGAAGGTCTTCAACCGTCGCTTATAGATAGTCAGGGACTGTACTGTATGGACATCTAGGGGACGTTCATTTCACCACCTCTGTGCCAGAACAAAGAAGAGCCTTGAAGTGTACTTACCTCTCATTCTGAGAGAAGGTGGTACCAGTCGAGCAGTGCTGAAGGATCTCAGACAGCGTGGTGCAGTGCGAGGTGTGATGAGGTCTCTGAGGTAAGATGGTGCTGGTCCATTTTTGGCCTTGTAGACAAGCATCAGTGTTTTGAATCTGATACGTGCAGCTACTTGAAGCCAGTGGAGCAGCAGCAGTGGGGTGGTGTGGGAGAACTTGGTCAGATTGAACACAAGTCGTGCAGATGTGTTTTGGATCATTTGAAGTGGACGAATTGTGTTCAGGGGAAGATCTGCCAGCAGAGAGCTGCAGTAGGCCAGTCTCGAAATCACAAAAGACCTAACAAGCACCTTAGAGACTCCTTGAACAAGCACCTGGGCAGCCTGTGTGGACAGAAATTGTTGAATCCTTTGAATGTTGTATAGAAGAAACAGACTGAGACTAAATGAGACAGACTTGAGAAAGAGAGAAAGACTAAATGAGCCATGGAGACTTGAGAGAGAAAGACTGAATAAGAAAGGGAGACTGAGTAAGACATGGAGACTGATAAGATACTGAGGGGGAGACTTGAAAAAGAGAGACTAAGACACTGAGACTAAGTGAGAGTCACAGAGACTTGAGAAAGAGAGGCTGAGTGAGACATGGAGACTTAAGAAAAAGAAAAAAACTGAGTGTGACACTGAGACAGAGTGAGACAGAGAGACTTGAGAAAGAGACTGAGTGATATGGGGACATGAGATGCAGAGATGAGAGAGAGAGAGTGACTAAGTGAGACTTAGGCTGAGTAAGACAGGGAGACTTGAGAAATAGATAGAGACTGATCGAGACAGGTAGATTTCTCTTTTGAAGTTAATGATACAGAAGACGCTCTCGAGTCACTGCTGCTACTTTTATGGAATAACTTCATCAGCAGCTCTCGATGAATCCAAATCCTGATTTCTCCCCCGTAACAGCCTGTTTTATACGCGTGTGTGGGCTTTAGGGGCGATTTGTTTGACAATTTTCAGTTCATCAAACAGATCAAGAGGTCGAGTGCTGTGTCTTTCACTTTCGTCCACACACACACACACACACACACACACACACACATACACACACACACACACACACACAATGTCCAAAAGGCAGCAAGTGGACAATTTAACACATCACTGATTGAAGTTAGCATCAGTGCATCATGCTCGTATTTATCTGCTTCACCCGGGGGCTATAGAAGTAGATCTGAAGGAGAGAGTGAAGGAGAGAGGGAAGTAGACGGAGGACCATAGCTGTCCATTTGTTCCTCTTTTGTGAGGTAACCACACAATTCCTGTGGTAAACAGACACGTTATTATCACCGAGCACCAGACAACCCCAATCTCCCAAACATCTCACACACACACACACACACACACACACACACACACACACACACACACGAATGCGCTAAGCTTAAGTGTTTAAATCAGTAGCAGAGGAGACAGAATGCGACGCTGGGGAATATATATATATATATATACTTGGCAAAATCCCCAGGAATGAGAACTCCACGCTTTGTCTCTGCTCATTGCATCACACCAAGTGAGTCACGTGAACCAGTGTGCCTTTACATTTTAAATCCTAACTCCATACTTTTATCCCAAAACCTCAGGTTTCCTCAGGTGGTTCATTATTTCCCCTTTTTCTAACAGTCGTCATGTAACGATAGTCAGCCTCAAAATACCACCTAATGTTTTTAATGGAATTACACCACATGATATTTACAGTGTATTAATAGAGAGCAACAACTATATAATAATATAGAAATTATGCGGTTTGTGTATCAGTACTGATTTACTGTTCTCTAAAAATAACTCAACATAGTCATTATTATCTAAATATCTGGCAACTAAAGAAAGTGCACCCTCAGTGAACGTGTCAAAACTGTGTCTGAAGTGTGAATATCGTGTGAGGGCACATCGTTCTCCAGCACTGCTTTAATCCTCCTGGGTGTGGAATTCACCAGAGCTGCACAGGTTGTTGCTGGGATCCTCTTCCACTCCTCCATAATGACATCACGGAGCCGTCTTCTTGAGGATTCTTACAGGTGCTCAATAGAGTTCAGGTCTGGAGATGTACTTGTACCGCTCCATCACTTTCATCTTCTGATTGCTCATTCATGGTCTTGGACAGGTTGTTCTTCAGCAAACTGTTTGAGGTCTTTTTTGTGAGTACCTTCAGAAGAAGCTTCTTCTGGGATGACGGCGATGCAAACTGACTTGTTACAGTGTGCAGGTGTGAACCTTCTGCTTCTGCAACCTCTAAAGCAACGCTGCAGCTCTCTGGTGTTTTTTGAAGCAGTTTCTGCACCTGACGCACAGCACGAGGACTCGACTTCTTTGATGGACCCTTGTGAGGTCTGTTCTGAGTGGAACCCGTCTTAGAAAACCTCTGTATGACCCTGACCACTGTACTGTACCTCGGTTTCAGGGTGATACTGATCTTCTTACAGCCTCAGCAACGATTCTAATCCTCAGATCCTCAGAGACTCTTTACCATGAGGTCCATGTGGAACATCCAGTGGTCAGTATGAGAGAACTGAACTCGGAGCACTGAATATTAACTGCTCTATTAGAAGATACACACATTTATATGTTTCTGTCAATCAGACAAAAACATGAACATGATGAAGAGGACGTGTGGATTTGCATCGTTACACCACACACAGCTGTTATCACTGAGGGTGTACTTACTTTTGATGAGTTATTTAGACAGTAACATTTTTAGAGGACAGTAAATCAGTACTGATACACAAACTGCACACTGATACTCTAAAATAGATCCGTTCCCCTTCAGGAGATAATAAAATGGTTGCTGAAATGTGATGGGGTGCACTTACTTTTGTGAGATACTGCACATAGATGTATAAGCTATAAGGATAAGAGAGTGTATCCTGTACATGCAGGTTTATAAACACTTCATACTTCTTTACCTGTACAGGTGTACAAGAGCAAAATGAGAGACTTTTATTATATAAATTTTTCCCCCAAAAAAAAAAGAAGAAAAGGTCAGGGCTCCACCCACACTATTAAAAGTACTCATGTTTAATTTATTCAGCATACAAGGTGAATAAAACATGAGTGCTATCATCAGTCACATTGTCATTCCTAATGTTACACCTGAAATAAAAGAAAACGAACTCCGTTACAGACGAACGGCTTTTTTGTTTGTTTGTTTGTTTGTTTTTCATTTTCAAGATCCTATTAAACCCGTCCCGGGGCTTCAGAGGGAAACGGCTACTGAGGGGAAGATGAGCGTGATCGCGTAGTCGAGCAAATGAGGATGAGGATGTGTTTAAACGACATGCCGTGTTTCTATGTAGCTTGAGAGACGATGTATAGTGCAGACGGCGAAAAAAAAACAAAAAAAAAAGAACAATCCAGTTAAAAAATGACCATTTGGTGAAAAAGACAATCGTGTGTGTGTGTGTGTGTGTGTGTGTGTGTGTGTGTGTGTGAATAAACACTTTTAGCGAAGTGCAGACGGCGAAAAAAAAACAAAAAAAGAACAATCGTACAGTTAAAAAATGACCATTTGGTGAAAAAGACAATCGTGTGTGTGTGTGTGTGTGTGTGTGTGTGTGTGTGTGTGTGAATAAACACTTTTAGCGACTAAGTGATGCACAGAAGGAAACATTTCCCTTCCAGGTTGAAGCTCCACGTGGGCGTCAGAGAAGCTCACGAGACGAGACGTTACGGAGAACGTGTGCGGCGTGATGAGGAACCGAACAAGGAGATGGCGCTAATGGATCGAAGGCAGGATTACAGGAGAACACACACACACACACACACACACACACACACACACACACACACACACACACATCACTTTTGTAGTTGTGCAGAAAATGTGCTAGAAGTATAAAATAAAAAGGGGGACGATAGTGGGATTCGAACCCCCAACCTTCTGATCAGTACTGAGTCTTAACCACTGAGCTCCCAGTGATGAATGGTAAGAAGATGGGGTCAGAGTGCAGGGCCAATTACGATACAAAGAGTTAAGATCCTTGAGGGGCCCAAGAGTGGAAGTTTGGCAATAGTGGGACTCAAACCACTGACCTGCTGATCAGTTACCCAGAGCCTTAACAACTAAAGCTAGGATCAGGGAGCATGGTCATCCATGATACAGCACCCCTGGAGCACAGAGGGTTAAGGGCCTTGCTCAGGGGCCCAAGAGCGGCAGCATGGCGATAGTGGGGTTCGAACCCCTGACCATCTGATCAGTAACCCAGAGCCTTGACCACAGAATGACAACCTCCCAGAAATGTCAGTGAGCTGGGGTTAGAGCATAGGGTCAGTCGTGATACAGCACCCTTGGAGCAAAAAGGGTTAAGGGCCTTGCTCAGGGGCCCAAGAGCGGCAACTTGGCGTTAGTAGGGGCTTGAACCCATGACCTATCAATCGGTAACCCAGAGCCTTACCCATTGATCTCCTACTTCCCCAGATAATTATAATAATCATAATATTCATATAATTTAAATGTATTCAGGTTAAATTCCAGCCCTTTATACTGCACGTTATTCTTTTGATTCACCGATTTCTGTGACTCATAAAAAACGTCTTATCGTCACGCTTTTTTTTGGCACGTATTCCACAATTTGCTACTTGGTGTGAGCCACGTGGTGTGAATGTAGCGTGAATGATAAAAGGGTAGCAGGAGTGTGTTGGGGTGGGGGAGGGGCGTTTAGGGTCATATATAATAAATAACATAACGCATAACGCGAGACAGGAAATGATTTCGCCCTGTTACGCTGTGTGACGAGTATGCGGTTATACGTTCGAAAAAATTATAACAAAAAGAATATAATTTCTCAACCGGGGGGGGGGGGAAGACGTTTAAAAAAAACAAAAACACGTGTCGATACAGTACAGAGATTCCCTGGGTTCATGCACGCTGTAAACGAGGGGGGGAAAATATACGTGATGCATGGAAACGCTCCGAATACGAGTGTATAAGCATCGGATTGTCAGAATGACATCGGGGTTTGTTCCTGTGGGGAAAAAAGCTGCAGAATTGAACATGAAACGTGAGTCTTTGCGTCGTTGTGATGAGCGTCGACGTGCAAAAAAAAAAAAATCTCGTCCCCGCCCGTAGAAGCGACATGGTCTTCCTGCTAGAGGTCTCCAGGTTTCTGGTTGCACGTGACGCACACCCGGACAGGATGGTCCCAGCCGCGAGACGGGACGGCGCGCCGGTCCGGGGAGCAGCCGTCGCAGACGCCCTGTCCACACGCCCGGCAGTGATGGATGGAGAGACGGGGGTTAAACTCGCGCTGGCACTGAGAGCAGCAGCGGATGTCCTGGTCAGGGACCCAGTACGCCGGCCGCGCCGCGTCCTTCACCAAGCCTGGAGGGGGAGACAAAACCAGGACGTAAAACGTGTGCAAAACGTTTTCATTCCCTTATGTAGAACGAGTTTGGGTTTTATACAGGATTGCAAATAATTATAGACTGTTACAGCATGGAAATAGTGATAAAAACACAAAGGATTTTAAACACTGGATTGTAAATACATCTGACCGCCAGAAAAATCTAAGATTGATCAGTGTCCAAAAAAACTACGGTAGGGGTATTCAAATGAAGTAGTAGGGGTATTTAACAGTAGTAGAGTACGTGTGGTAGTGGGGGAATTTAGGTGTAATGTATGTGTAATGGAAAGTGAAGTGGAGGTATTTAAGTATAGTAGTAGGGGGTATTTAAGTGGAGTACTGTGGTATTTAAGTATAGTAGTAGGGGGTATTTAAGTGTAGTACTGTGGTATTTTAGTTAAGTGGAGTACTGTGGTATTTAAGAATAGTAGTAGGGGGTATTTAAGTGGAGTACTGTGGTATTTAAGTATAGTAGTAGGGGGTATTTAAGTGGAGTACTGTGGTATTTAAGAATAGTAGTAGGGGGTATTTAAGTGGAGTACTGTGGTATTTAAGTGTAGAAGAGGTGGGGTGTATTTAAGTGTAGAAGAGGTGGGGTGTATTTAAGTGTAGAGGAGGTGGGGGGTATTTAAGTATAGTAGTAGGGTGTATTTAAGTGTAGTACTGTGGTATTTAAGTATAGTAGTAGGGGGTATTTAAGTGTAGAAGAGGTGGGGTGTATTTAAGTGTAGAAGAGGTGGGGTGTATTTAAGTGGAGTACTGTGGTATTTAAGTATAGTAGTAGGGGGTATATAAGTGGATTACTGGGGTATTTAAGTGTAAACAGTGTGGCACAAACCCAGAGGGATGTCCATGGCAGTGACTACGGCTCCTAAGGTGTTCTGGACGGCCTCTCCTACTTTCCGGGCGATCAGAGTCCCGCTCTCGTCCTCCTCTAGCGCAGCATCCAGCAGCTCTGTAGAACATTTACACAGAGAGAGAGGGAATGAAGAATTTACTAACACACACACACACACACACACACACAGAGAGAAAGAGAGAAAGAGAAAGAGAGAAAGACAGACAAACAGACAGAGAGAGAAATAGAAAGAGTGAGAGAAAGAGAGAGAGAGAGAGAGACAGACAGAGAGAGTGAGAGAGAAAGAGAGAGAGAGAGAGAGAGAGAAACAGACAGAGAGAGAGAGAGAGAGAGAAACAGACAGAGTGAGAGAGAGAGAGACAGACACAGACAGACAGAGAGAGAGGGAGAGAGAGGGGGAGAGAGACAGAAATGTAGGATGTATTAAATTGTATTAAGTCACAGCGCTGTGGGATCCTGGATTCTGATTGGTGGAAAGGTTTAACGTTACCAAAAATGTATTTAAAAAAATTACAATTCTTTAATAACTAAAAGCAAATCAGCAGATCGGAAAAAGCTGATCAGTCCTGTGTTTCAGTAATAGTTTAGAACTTTCAGTAATTTCAGTAATAGTTGAATATCTCCAGCAGAAAGTCTCACCCTCAGGGATTCCTCGGTTTTGGAAGCAGGCGTCACACACTCGGACCGGTGTGAGTCCCCACCCTCTCTCAGGTACGGGTCGGCTTTTAGACGAACAGGCGTCACAGAACCCTTCTCCACACGCCCGGCAGTGGTGCTTCGTATCGCTGTCGTTAAAGGCCTCGCCACACTTCCAGCAGTTCTGCAACATTTCACAGAGTCAGCAATTATTCTAGTTCACATCCTCACACTGCAATGTGAACCATTAGGATTAATATGTGCTGCGTTTTTTTTCCACAACATTCCACAATCATCTCTATTTACTGTTATTATATGTTCCACTGTTCTGGGAAGATCTTCCACTAGAGAAAGAGGGGAATCCCAGAGAAAGAAAGCTAGCTCTACAGGGAACAAATACGGAAGGAAGGAATGAAGTAAGGGCAAAAAACGTCCTACATGCCCTGTCTCTCTAATAAAATTATTTCTAATCCTGTCCATCGTCGTCACTCCCAATGAACATCTCAACATCTTCAGCTCTGCTACCTCCACCTCCTGTCTTTTACTCAATGCCACTGTCTTTAATCCATACAACATCTCACGTTTTACCACCTATAAAATTTCCCTTTCACTCTCACAGATACTCTTCTATCACAAATCACTCCTGCTATCACTCTTCTCCACCCACTCCACCCTGCCTGCACTCTTTTTTTCACTTCTCTAACACACTCTTCATTACTTTGCACTGTTGGACCCCAGGTACCTGAACTCCTCCACCTTTTCTCCCTGCAACCGCACCACTCCACTGCCCTCCCTCTCATTCACACACATGTACTCTGTCTTACTCCTACTGACTTTCATTCCCCTTCTCTCCAGCGTGTACCTCCACCTCTCCAGGATCTTCTCAACCTGCTTCCCTACTCTCACCACAAATCACAATATCATCCGCAAACATCATAGTCCACAGACTCCTGTCTGACCTCACCCTTTAACCTGTCCATCACCACTGCAAACAGGAAAGGGCTCAGGGTCGATCCTTGATGCAGTCCAACCTCCATCTTGAACCAGTCTGTCGTTTCTACTGCACACTTCACTGCTGTCACACTGTCCTCATACATGTCCTGCACCACCCTCACATACTTCTCTGACACCCCTGACTTCCTCATACAATACCACAACTCCTCTCCCAGCACCCTGTCATTCGCTTTCTCTAAATCCACAAATACACAATGCAACTCCTTCTGACCTTCTCTATACTTCTCCATCAACATTCTCAAAGCAAATAAGGCATCTGTGGTGCTCTTCTTTGGCATTAAACCATACTGTTGCTCACAGATGGTCACTTCTTGTCTCAGCCTGGCTTCCACTACTCTTTCCCAGAACTTCATGGTGTGGCTGATCAACTTAATACCCATGTAGTTACTGCAGGTCTGCCCTTATGCTTAAAGATCTCACCTTCTAGAATCTTGTTAAACAATCTGGTTAAAAACTGCACTGCCATCTCCGGTAAACATCTCCACGCTTCTACCGGTATGTCATCTGGTCCAACTGACTTTCCACTCTTCATCCTCTTAATCGCTGCTCTCACTTTCTCCGTACTAATCCTATCCACATCCTGCTTTAATAACGCCACACCATCCAACCTTCTCTCTCTCTGATTTTCCTCATTCATCATATTTACTTGCATTTCGTTGTAATATGGCAATTAAATGCACGAAAAGGTTTAAATTACACAACCAATCTTTAAAAAGTAAAAAAAAAAGAAAGAAATACAATTAAAAAAATCATTATATATATATTTTTTTATTATAATATTGAGAT
>MU556250.1:3488619-3503511 GCA_024362625.1 Silurus asotus
TTTTCATCTAATTAAAATTAAAAGTATCTTGTTATACTTTTTACTTTACTTTTGATGTAATTATAATTCTAAGATATATTATTAATATTATTATTATACAATTATAATATTAGGATATTTTTTATATAATCATAATCTTAAAATTAAAAAATGTATCTTTTAATTAAAACATTCATTATTGTTGTATACACTATATATAATCTCACATTATAATTTTTTTATATATGAATTTATCTGATTTAACCGGCCAGACTTGAAAACCTGAAATTCTGTTTAAAACCTTAATTAATTAAAATAAATAAATAAAACAGGATGTTCTCTGCTCTGAGCACTTACAAGGATAAGCGAGTTGGGTTTCCAGTAAGCGGGAGCGATCTGGTCAGTGAGCCATGAAGTGACCGCTTTGGCAGGTTTGACACTCAGCTCTGATACGGACTGAGCCATGAAGTTCACTCCATCCAGCAGCCTCTGTGCAGCATTGTTGTTGTCCTTCGAGAATCCGTTGGACTTTAGAATGGAGATAATTAAAATAATCAGTAAGATATGCAGTCTGTGTGTGTTTGTGTGTGTGTGTATACAGTGTATAATGGGAGCTATAAAACAGTAAGTCAGCATCTCACACACACACACAAACACACACACACACAAAAAAAGGTTTCTCACCCCTGGCCAAACATGGTGTATTTCAGTCCGAACCACGGTGTCTACCGGATCCTGGTTCCCGTACCAGTACTGCCTGCTTCTATAGATCACTGAACAGTTTGGACACTCGATCACGTACCTTTGAGAAACAGAAATAAGATTGACCTTCCAGCCCAGGCGAATCATCTCAGCTCATCTGTACCAGACATCAGGAGTGTTCTCACCCAGACCAGGCGTAAATGGCCAGCCCAAACCAGGGTGAGTCCGAAGATGCTGTGGTCTTCGGAACCACGATCACCTCTTTCCCGCTCTCGTAGCATGCCTACAGGAGAAAACAAACCCATCAAGCCCTGAAAGACGGGGGGTGCACACAAAGCAGATTGAGCAGGACGTACCTTGCAGGTGTAGATGCGGTTGTCAAAGTGGGCGGAGTAGCGGCAGCGATGTTTGGCCTCATGGCCCACGCCTTCTCTCAGGTGGTTCATACTGTTCTTACACCCCGAGCTGAAAACAAGACAACAGCACAGGTTAGTCAAGAGACAAAGGGGGCAAGTGTGTGGTTAGTCTAGAGAAAGAGGGGGCAAGGGTGTGGTTCAGTCTAGAGACAGTGGCATCAAGGGTGTGGTTTAATCTAGAGACAGTGGCATCAAGGGTGTGATTTAGTCTAGACACAGAGGGATCAAGGGTGTGGTTTAGTCTAAAAACAGAGAGATCAAGGGTGTAGTTTAGTTTATAGGTAGAAGGGTCAAGGGTGGGGTTAAGTCTAGAGGTCCAAAGTGGTCAAGGGTGGGGTTTAGTCTAGAGGTACAGAGGGGTCAAGGGTGGGGTTAAGTCTAGAGGTACAGAAGGGTCAATGTGGGGTTTAGTCTAGAGGTACAGAGGGTTCAAGGGTGGGGTTTAGTCTAGAGGTACAGAGGGTTCAAGGGTGGGGTTTAGTCTAGAGGTACAGAGGGGTCAAGCGTGGGGTTTAGTCTAGAGGTACAGAAGGGTCAATGTGGGGTTTAGTCTAGAGGTAGAGAGGGGTCAAGGGTGGGGTTTAGTCTAGATGTACAGAGGGGTCAAAGGTAGGGTTTAGTTTAAAGGTACAGAGGGGTCAAAGGTAGGGTTTAGTTTAAAGGTACAGAGGGGTCACGGGTGGGGTTTAGTCTAGAGGCACAGAGTGGTCAAGGGTGGGGTTTAGTCTAGAGGTCCAGAGTGGTCAAGGGTGGGGTTTAGTCTAGAGGCCCAGAATTGTCAAGAGTGGGGTTTAGTCTAGAGGCCCAGAGTGGTCAAGGGTGGGGTTTAGTCTAGAGGTACAGAGTGGTCAAGGGTGGGGTTTAGTCTAGAGGTACAGAGTGGTCAAGGGTGGGGTTTAATCTAGAGGTACAGAGTGGTCAAGGGTGGGGTTTAGTCTAGAGGTCCAGGGGGGTCAAGGGTGGGGTTTGGTTTAGAGGTACAGAGTGGTCAGGGTGGGGTTTAGTCTAGAGGTACAGAGTGGTCAAGGGTGGGGTTTAGTCTAGAGTTACAAAGTGGTCAAGGGTGGGGTTTAGTCTAGAGGTCCAAAGTGGTCAAGGGTGGGGTTTAGTCTAGAGGCCCAGAGTGGTCAAGGACGAGGTTTAGTCTAGAGGAACAGAGTGGTCAAAGGTTGGGTTTAGTCTAGAGGTACAGAGGGGTCAAAGGTTGGGTTTAGTCTAGAGGTACAGAGTGCTTAAGGGTGGGGTTTAGTCTAGAGGTACAGAGTGGTTAAGGGTGGGGTTTAGTCTAGAGGTACAGAGGTTGAATGTGGTTGCTGATGCGACACTCACCCGCAGCTCAGACAGATGCTGGAGCAGGTAAAATACTCATCAGGGAAGAAGGAGTTACTGGACAGCTGCTCATCAGGGATCTCACCACTAAACCGTTCACTCAGGGCCTGAGACAAAACACACACACGTACACACACTTTCTTTTTAGACTTACAGGTATTTGGAAACAGTTGTAATGTTACTATGATAATGTTATTATAATAATATGTATAATAATATAATATAATAATTAATATAATAAAATGGATATTACATTTACAGTATGAGCTTTTTAAATATAAATGATTTTTCTCTAAAAAGTTATTGTTCAATTATTTACAACAATATGGATATTTGTAAAAACTCACGTGTAGGGCTTTGTAGATGACGCAGGCCGTGCGTGGCGAGCGCGTGGTGGTGTTGTCCAGCTGAAGCTCTACGCTTCGCAGCAGGCCGCTGAAGTCAGTCGGAGGGTTGTAGGTTCGAGTTCCTCTGTACTGGATGGAACTGAACGCCTCGGGGAACAGACCCAGCTTCCGGAAACGCTCCTGGAGAAGACGTTCTGCTGAATCCGAGGGCTTGTCTGCAAAAATGTATGTTTTTTTAAAGCTTACATACTAGATTTTTACTTGTGTGCTAAAATATATAATAAAACATCACAAAAAACGAAAAACGTTTCTGATAAATCACATTGAATAATTTATGGCTTTTTTTTCTTATTAAAATTAGTTAAAATAAATAAAATTACCAGGTTATTTTCTTATTAAATCCTTTTTTTATTCTTAAATATTTATTGCAATAAAACATTAATTTTATTATATAGAATCAAACAAGTTGTACATTTTATTGTTCAAACAACAAAAATAATAAGTATAATAATTTGTATGATTAATCATTAAAAATGTTATATTTTATAATTTATATTAATATGAATTAATAATTATAAAACCATTCAAACTATTTAAAGAAAAGTTAAATTATAATAACTATATTTAATAAATATTGTGTCCTTATCGTAAAAATTATGAATAATAAATTTGAATAAATATTTCAGGCTAATATTAATGAGAAATAGAAAAATAACACAAACGTGCTGAACATTACATTTGAAATTTTATGATAAATCATTTCTATAATTTTTACACATCTTATAACTATTTGTTGTTGCTTTTTCAAAAAGCAACGAAATAAAATCAATTCTAAGTTTATAATTATTGCGAGAGATTTGAGATATTGTTATCCAGCTAGCCAAGTTGGCTAGGTTGTTGTAGGTTATTAGGGATGGTGGGAGGAGTCTGGGAAGGGTCTTATTTGCATATTCATAAGGTCATAATTTTCAAAAAGGTGTAGAAATGGTGCAAGGACAAGAAAATTAAAAATATCCTATAGAGATTTTATCGATAGTCTTTTTCTATCTCTAACCTGAGCCCAGTAATTTGGTGTGGACGGTCTCGTGAAAGATGATCACGGCCGGCCCCAGGGTGGACAGCGGGACGTCCAGGCCACAACGGGCCGTGGTGGCTTTCAGCTCCTTGGTGAAATGCTTTAAATAAGCATCTGAGGCGTCGCCCAGGAACTTGAAAAGGTCGTCGTGCAGCCGGTCGGCGTGCGTGCGGTAAATCACCAGATCGGACACAGCAAGGACCTTCAGCAGGAGTCGAATCCGCTGGCCCTGGTTAGCTCCAGCTCCCAGGAGCCCCTCGGTGTCCACGACCACTACTTTATGGAGCGGGTCCATCGCTGCCCACACGCCGACCGTGCAGGACTCCTGCGTGGGAGACGTCTTGAAAACCTCGCGGCCGCGGAAGAACGTGTGGTTGAGAGTGTGGGATTTGCCCTCTCCCGTATTCCCAAAGATGGACACCACCTTCAGGAGCTCGTCAGGGGCGCAACCCAGCCTGCTGACGAATTCGTCTGCGTCTTTCACCTGTTTGGGAGACAAAAATATGACGTAAGACTTTTGATTTGTTAATGATTTTAACACCTTAAACGTCCGGCCGATTAACACACCTGCATTTCCTCTTTCTCGTTTACCAGGAGGAAGTTGTGCACTTTCTCCAGCTGAGCCTTCTCGTCGTCGCGTGAATCTCCGCCGTCTGCGTTGGCCTTTTCCGGAGCTGTGCACGGTGGATAAGCAGAAAGCGGGTGTTTCCTCTTGCTCACGCCGCTGTGCGTACGTTTCTGGCAGTCCAAGCATAAATTGACCTTGCAGCCCTGACAGCGCACTACGGCCCGGTGCCGTGACCCGTTCGGGGGACTTCCCGCATGTCCTTTGCACTGGTCGCAGAACGGAACGTGTCCCGGTGTGATCCGGATGCGGTCGTGATTGCGCATACGCTCCTGGCGATGCAGCTCGAGTTCGCATCGTGCGCACTGCAAGCTGCCGCATTCGTCGCACTCGAACGCGGCTTCATCCGATCCGCCGCACACGAAACTCTCCTGACAAACCAGGACCCCGTTGAAGCCCTTGTCTCCGGCCCCACTCATTCTGCCACTGAACTTTAATAACGGGAAGGTGTGGGGATGAACCCTACTGTCAGGGTCGTGACCCAAAACAACCCCTTATTTTCCCCAAAAAATGCAGTCACCTCAAACCTTCTAAATCAATTCATTATCGAACGTTTTTTTGTTAAACAGGACGAGTCAAAGGACGTCAAAAAAACAAACACCTGAGCAAAATCAATCACGACTGTCGAACCGGACAAATCCAAATAAATCAAAAGGAGTTTATTATACACATTATAAAAATAGCCACCGTATTTTATTTTATAACGAGTTCCTAGGCAACGCTTTTCACAAAAGACGGATCGTGATTTCACAACGTATACGTTTTTTATTATTAACTTTTTTAGTGACGTAGCGATTTTATTACCAGTGGCTATTGTGAATGGTTTATCTTGACAGGGTTGTCATGGAAACCAGGTTGCCAGATTGGGCTACCCAGAAAAACTTCTTAAAATTGACTGCAAAATGAATAAATAGACAAATAAATACAGCAAATTTTTTGGAGTTTTAGGTTTTAACAAGCACGGTTTAATAGTTTAATATTATATTGTTTTTTTTTTTTTAAGTAGCTAGCATGCTAATCAATTATTTACGTTTTGTACCAGTTTTTATGGTAAACCTTTTTTTTTTATGAGAATTTTATATGTTTTTTTTAAACAATGGTGTATTTAAAGTGTCTTCCAAGAGGGGAAAATTTAAAAATAAAATGTTTTATTATATTACCCGGAAGTACGTAACCGGAAGTCGTGTACAATATGTAATAGCGTTAGTTACAGGGGAACAGCAGAAAATAAATAAATTAAAAAAAACAATAAGGTGGAGATAATAATAATAATAAACTGATATTTAATATTTATACCTTGTTTTTTAAATAATATTTAAAACCCGATATGAATAATGAAGAAATAAACGTATTGATGTAATCTAAAGCCACTGACAGGCGTCTGGACGCGTCTTTAAATATTGTAATTATAATTATAATATATTAGTGAATGTTATTGACGGGTTGATGATTAAATTGTTGATTTTTACTCGTGTATAATTTTAATAATCACACCGCACCGATGTTGACGTGTTCGGCTTTTGTTCATTAGCAGCATTCGCATCTGTATCTGATCTAAAAGCGGTAAATACACGCTTCGGACACACGCATAACTATTTATATCACGAGATTCACGTGAATTTATTCCCGGATCGAGTCTGTTCTAAAGTCTGCTTTACCCAGATAATATTACTACACCGCCTTGACCTAGCAAAACAACTCCTTTCCTAATACCTCCCTGTTTTATACACAAACAAACCCCGGATTTTCAACAAAAGCCATGAATTTGATCAATTATCCAAACAAGAGCGTTAAAAACCAACACAATTCCCAACACCGATCCCAAATATATATTATATCCGCTCCCCGGTAGAGTCCTGTTGCCAGCGGTGGATATATTTGTTTCTCCTTCCAACCATATTGGACAAACCCCGCCCCTTACATTATGATTGGATAACGCGTTCCCGTTCTCGTGATGTGATTGGATGTAATATATAGTTTACGCGCGGAGCTGCATACAACATCCAATCATTGCCGAGAGGGCGGGATATCCGGAGAACGGGTGGGGTGAAAGAGGTTCCCCAGGCATATCAGCTGATCGAGTTGTTTTCGTGCGCAAGGTTCGTCGGGAAATGTAGTCTATACGCGGGAATGTTTGGTGGATTTTTATTGTTTTTTTTGTGTGTGAAATATTTGACGCTTATTATGAAGTGGTTTGTGTGTTTTTTTAAACAAGCAATACGCTTTTTTTATCCGGGTGCGAACCATATTGATAAAACAAGCGACTTCATTGAGATTCCGAAAACTCGGTTTCCCAGAAGGCAACGCGCGTGAGTTTTGAAGGTCACGCAGGCAGCGTGGATGGAGGCGACGCTTGTGTTGTTTTTTCTTCTGCAAAGACGTGGAGTAGTTTTTAAAACCTAAATCCGTCGTTCTAATAAGTTTTAATATTATAATTATTATTTTAAATATAACATTGGTCCAACATGGCCGAGAAGGAGGAGTTCACTGACATCAATGGAAACCCGATTCAGTTCTCCTGCCAGGATTTTTCTCCTCTCTGCAGAGAGTTCACTGTCAGCTCCTCCAAACTCTCTCTGCTCAAGGTCCTGATGTTCACCTGCACCGTGTGGCTGCTCGCATATGCAGGTTTCTATCTCACCCAGGTGAGTACACACACACACACACACACACACACACACACACACACACACACACACCTACGTTATGGACAAAGGTCTCAGAACACCTGACCTTTTTGATATCTGGTTGGAGACCCAAACTTAAGCTCCATGAAGATCTGCTTTACATGGGTTGGAGTAGATCTTCAGTGGTCTGCTAAAGAGCTTCAAGAAATCCAGACCTCATCACCTCCATCAGTACCTGACTTTACTCACACCCTTATAGCTCAATGAATCTCCACAAAATCTAGTGGAACATCTTCCCAGAAGAGTGGAGGTTACTATAAGTGAGACTAAGTGTGGGATGGGATGCTCAAGAAGAAGCACATACCAATCTTATGGTCAGATGTCTACAAACCTTTGGCCATATAGTATATTTCTCAGCATTAATGAAACTCACAGATCTGTAGATCATCATGCACCTTTTTAACCTCTGCTTCCTGGAATCCTGGATTCTGATTGGTCAGGAGTTGTTGATTAGGTTTTCTGGACCAGCAACTTTTACAGATTTATTTTATGACATTGTGTTTCTACACTGTTTATAGATACTGGATATTATATTCAAGCAGACGGTAGGAATCGAGATATTTTTGCCTTAGTGGTAATTTAGCGCCCCCTAGAGTCCTGGGGTGGAGACCATGTTCTTGGCGTACTCTGGGATTTATGAGGGCATGTGAAAGAGTTCGATATTTGTTTCTCATGGTCTGAGTGTCCTTCAGGTGCCTTTTGGCAAACTCCAGGTGGGCTCTCATGTCAAGACTGCTGTGTCCCTTTCCAAATCATGTGCATTCAACTGAATCAAAAAAATAGATAGAACTATCGGCTGTCAGCAAAAATCAGTATCAATAGTTTTTCCGGGTTGCGTTACACAGTATGAGAGTGGGGCGAATCTCTCTTCTTTTTTTTTTTTTCTTTTTTTTTTATAAATTTTTTGTTAATTTATTTTGATTGTATATTTATTTGCAGTGTTACTTCTGGTTCAGTTTTTTAAATGTTTTTTTATTTTCCTGAATATTTATTTATTTATACATAATATTATAATCATATTTATTTCATCTTGCACAATTTTATTATTCAGTACTATTTATTTTATTTATTTTTTCTAATCCAACCTAGATATCGTCATCACTATAATCCATTACCGGTCAACCGCTAATCCGATCCAACCTTTTTTTTTTTTTCCCCCTCTGAGATCGGATTGCTCTTCGGATCGGTGCGGTGTAAAGTCAAAACTCTTCCTGTAGAATATTTTTACATTAAAAAGTAAACAGATGGAACTCTTGCATCATGAGGTCATATTTAACCATGAAGAAATATTAATAAAAAAAGAATTTCGTAATAAACCTCTCAGAATTGATATAAAAGAACAAAAAATATTTTTTTCAATATAATAAAAAGAGTAATAAATATAGTGATAAATATTGTGGTGTGAATGTTGTCCTCCTGTCTTGTAGAACACGGCGGTTCTGTCGGCCGCCATCATGGTTACGTTATTGGGAATGCTGCTGCACATCCACTTCGTGAAGGTGGACCACGAGACGCTTCTCATCGTCGGCTCGCTCGGCGTCCAGCTTTCCTCCGCGTATGCCTCGGGCCGCGAGAGCACCACCTTCATCGAGATGAGCCGGATCAAAGACATCGTCATCAACGAAGCCATTCACATGGTGAGGAAAACTCAGACCTGAACCAGGAAGTAGGGGGCGGAGCTAGAGCAGTATTATAGTCACTGATTCTTTTCTAGTCCTTCTTCTTTACCAGGAAAATGCCACAACCTCATCACACACACACACACACACACACACACACCTGCTCTTTTATACAGTTCTCTTATCCGCCAGTCATGTGACAGCAGCACAGTGTTTACGCTTCCGCAGGTACAGGTCCAGATTTGCTGTGCATCCTGAGGTGCTCATTATTTTATCTGTTGAACCAATCTGCTTGTTTTTCACACCTTTCCATCTACTCTACACGCTGCTGGTCTCAGCAGGAGATCATCGGGTATAAAAAAACTCAAAGCAGGCAATGGGGTACCACCATCCAGATCAGGGTTAAAGTCATAGAGATGTGTCCTTCATGCTGATGTTTGAACTATTCATTGAAGTTCTTGACCTGTAGATTAGAGAGCCATGTGAACGCAAGGTGTTCCTATTAAACTGGCCAGTGTGTGTATTCGACCATAACCACTTCCACAGCTGCTCTTACGCGATCAGAAGCCGACGCAGGAAATCCAGCCTCTTCCATATACACAAGCTCACCGATTGGCTAGTGAGAGAGATAGAGAGACTAAGCCCCTCCCACTCTGAAAACACAACATGTCTGATTTTTATTTCCAGCAAAGGATCATCTACTACCTGTGCATTCTGCTGAAGGATCACGCGGAGCCGGACGGAGTCAGCAGCGTCGTCCCTCTTTTCCAGGTTTGTGTTGATTTCCTTCACGTCCGTATGCAGTGCGTCAGTTTCACGTCGTCCGACGTTTTTACGTTTTCTCCATCAGAGTTCGAAGCCGAGGCTGAACTGCCTGGTGCAGGTGTACAGGAGCTGTCAGGAGATCATCAGGCAGACGCCATGACGACGCCCACAGGTAGAGACGTCTGGTCTGAGGATCTTCCTCTCTCATTCTTCAGGGTCTTTATGGAGCTTTCACTTCTTCTTTCACTTCAGCATTTTGCTGTAATTCAGAGTCATTTTAATAAACACACGGCCAAAAGTATTGGGACAAATCCAGCTCCATGGAGATATACTTTTAATGGGTTGGAAGATGTTCAGGATCTCCTGCTATATACATGTGGAATGGGTGAACTGTATCTGTAGATCATCGTACCCTTTAAACCGATATACACTCCAGGGCTTGTCGAATCCTGGATTCTGATTGGTCAGGAGGTGTTGATTAGGTTTTCAAAACCAGCAGCTGTTTTTTTTTTTTTTTAGTTTTTTTTGTTTCCATAGCAACAGATCATTCAACGTGGTTTGTACAACTGAGACTCCGTTTGCTGAAGTTTTCTGAAAGTGGATGTTTATGGTACATTGAAATAAGAAGTCTAAAGTGAATTTTTTTTTTTTTTGGTCCGGTCGCTATGGTGACGGAGAAACGAAAACTAAGATTAATTAGGATTAATTGCATATGTAGCTGTATTTTATTTGTGTTTATATACAGACAAATTATAATATTACTTTATAAGAAAGAAAAAATTTAAATGATTTTAAAATTTAGATTTTTTTTTTTCCTGATTTTTTGTGTCGTTTGATGTTTCTTTTTTTCTTTTTTTCTAAATCGTTTCTTTTTCTTTCTCATCAGCTCAAAAAGAAAATTCCTGCAAGAGCTGATTTCCCAATTCAGCAAAACGTCTCGAGTGTTTCAGCCTGTTTTTCTCTTTTTTTTTTTTTTTCTTTTTTTTTCCTTTTTTCAATAAATAAGAATCAGGTCGTTTCATCACATACAAGTAAACAAATGATTATTCATGTGCTGCATAAAATAATTATAAAATAAATAGAATTGTATTAATAGTCTTTTTTATTAGTTTAATTATCATTATTGTTATCATTATTATTATTATTATTATTATTATTATTATTATTTAATCCTAACTTCATTATTAATTTATCTTCTCATTCTCTATACTGTATTTTACCAAAAGGGGCGTCAAACGTTTTTTTTTTTTCCCCCTTTTCACTTTTAACTATTTAAAACCTGGTGTGTGGGATTCCTAATGAACATAGTGTTTATTAATTTGTGATTAATGTATTTATTTATTACGTCCCTTTAGGAATCGTAAACTTGTTCAGCTGCACTGTGAATTTTTAATACTGGATTTTATTTATACATTTTTTTTTTTAACTGTTGATTCTTAGGAAAAAAGTTACGGCATATTAATGATATAAAGTGTATTTCAACCTATTTTTCCACGATGTCATGTATTTCTAAAACTCATTAAAATTATATAAAAAAGTAGTTTTTTCTCCAGTAGTTTCCTTTTTCTGATTAAGTTGCGTGCAGTAACCTGATGTGACCGTTAGGGGGAGACAACGAGGTGCTTTCATTACATATATGAAATACAAGTTATACAAATAAAGTTTTGCTTAGTTTTTTTCTCCTCTTCACATATGTGCTTCTTCTTCACACTCGTCCCACTAAATTGAAGGCAGACAATTGTAAAGGACACCTTTTGGGTGCGGTGGCATGATGTTTCTCCTTCACTTGTACCAGGAGACCCAAAACCTGTTCCAGCGTGACAATGTTTTAGTGCACAAATCCAGATCCATGAAGATCTGCTTTCCATAGGTTGGAAGATCTTGTGCTATAGAGCTGTTGAGCACCATTGGGATGAATGTAAACCTGACTTTACTAACACCCTTATTGTTAAATGTGCACAAATATCCACAAAATCTGGTGGAACATCTTCCCAAAAGAGTGGAGCTCATTATAAGAGTGAGTGGAGACTCAGTGTAGAAGCACAAACCAATGAGACAGAGGGAGTCAGTGATGAAAACATGACTGAGAACAGACACATTCCTGATCATCATCATCTTTTCTCTGCTTGTGTTCTGTATAGTGGATCTTCAGCCTGAATACATTCATTAGATAAATATATAAATATGAAAGTGGCGAATATAAAACCGTACACACGTTTATTCACAATGTCAATTCTTTACTTATATATAAATACAATCATTTTTAATTAGTAAACATTTTACAGCAGTTTTATTGATGTGCCGAGTCTCAAATCAGCACCTCTGACTATTTACTCTCTCGGGGTCCACAAACGCGCCGGTGTGTTTAGTGCCATTTTTTTTCCTCATTGTACCAAAATGAACATAAATTACTGTGTATTTTTTGATCTGACAGATAAAATCAATACATAATTTTTATCTGTAAGGGTCTACTTTTATTTCTATACACTCATAAAAACAAAAAAATGTTGTTCTGTTGTAAAATACAGACAACAGACAGGGGGCGCTCTCTGCCATCTCTCTTCACAAACGAATAAATAATACAAAAAAAACCTGAATCTCAGTAAACATTCGCCTCACAGACATAATAAATATTAAAATATATTTTTTAACTTTTAATTAAACCAAAATAAACCGAATATAAATATTCTCTAAATCTGTAATCCGTATTAAAGTTATAAGAGGTGCAGTTTCTCCGGTGTCACCTCATCAACCGTCCGTGTGGAAACAAAGCAAAGGTTCCGTTTGATGTTTTAATGATTTACGTCATTTAAAACACAATTAAATTAAAACATGTTGAGTCTAGTTTCACTAATAATTAACATACATTTGCATAAAGCATTCATATTTCTCCATGTCAATTAGAGTGTAAAAAAAGTGTAAAATTATTCATTAAAAACAGATAAAAAAGTGCGATTAGGTTTGCGATTCACGACAATCATCTGATTAATTGAATGTTTTAATCGATTTACAGCCCTAATATTAATATGACGTGTGCATCAGTTCCCAGCGTGACACTAAAACAGGTAGTAATAGTCACTACTTTTTACTGAAGAACATGTCGGAGCTCAAACTTCTTTATCTTCAGTTAAAAAAAGTGGTCAGAACTTCAACTTTTCCCAGAATCTTTTAAAACATGAGTATCTGCATGTCTGAGTGAAGGATGTGTGGACTTTTGCACCTCTGATGCATTGTGATATTTATTACAATAAAGGAAATTTAGGAATATCATTATAGGCCACTGAATATAAATTATTTAATTATTATTAGATGCTGAGCTGGTCATACAGAGATACACACCGTGCCTGAACACTTCTTCCACCCACACAGGGTTACAGGGATAAATGATTAGCTATCAGCTGTGTTTGGACTGTTACTGTATCTGCAAGACGATCTCGGGTTGCGTAACCGCGGCTTCTCGGCGTGACTTCATCTCATTGTCCCCGGCTTTAGATAATCAGTTACCAGACTCGTCACAGTAGCTGCATGGAGGCTGACGGGAATCTCGGTGGTCTTTCCTTTCACTATTGTCATGTGTCGCCTGAGGGGATCGTGCAAATCCTCACCGCCGCTCTGCTCCTGTGATCCAGTGGAGCAGAGCTTTTTTGTGTGATGAACATCGGGTTTAAAAGACTCGACACCTGACTTTTCCTGCACGTATGCGCTTCGTCTCCAAAATGTTACCACCAGACGGATTCTCTGGATGTAGAAGAATGTTCTTTTCTCTAAACTAGGAGACCCAAACCTGCTCCAGCAGGATGCCAGCTCCATGAAGATCTGCTTTCCATGTGTTGGAGTGGAAGATCTCCTGCTATATAATCTTTATCCAACACGTTTGGGATGAATGTGAAAGCCAGGAATCCTGACCTTCTCACCAACATCGCTTTACTTCTAGCTTAAATGAGCACAAATCCACACAGAATGGAGAATTATATTGAGCTATGGAAAGGTCAGTGATTGGTCAGTCGTCGTGTCAATCAGACTGGATGAAATGTACCAAACACTGAAAGAAAGAAAAGACAAGAACATAAGGTGTCATATCCCAACTTCATAGCAATAAAAAAAAACATGGCTGCCATGGACTCTACTTCTATACTTCCCTTCTGGACTTTGGTCACCATTATAGGGATTAAACACATCTGGATTGAGTTACACACACACACACACACACACACACACACACACACACACACACACACACGTGTTTAGTGCACACTCAGAAGGACGTTTAGATCTGATTGTCTTTCTGTTGGTTTCTGCCTCTGTGTTTCTTTATTAATGAATTCAATGAGAAACATCTGCAGTTAAAGAGACTCGCCTGATGTCTGACTCTAAACGTGACTCTAAACGTGACTCTAAACGTGACTCTAAACCAAAATGAAAATGAATTTGAGTCAGAATTGAAGAACAATCAAACCTGTGTGAATAATGACAGATATGAATATCCATGAATATGCAAATGAGGAGGAGAAAGAGGCGGGGCTATACAGGAAGCATACTGACTATAAAATGATAGTGGAAACACACAGAGGCTGAAACAGCATCGTTTACACCTTTCTGAAAAGCCGCATCTGCATCTGACGCTGTGTTTAATCACACGACTCAAAGCGTCTGGAGTCGAATACAGAATAATTAAAGTGCAGGATTTGAATTCCATTCTAATGATTTAATTATTCATGTGGCATTAATCAGACTATTACTGTACTGTCTGAGTGAGATAATGAGAGGGTAAATAACAGACTCCTGCACCAACACACTTCCTCTCCATCCTTTCACAAATCTTACAGGTGTTTCTCAGAACTCTTCAGTGTTAATGAGGATAAAGTCTGTAAGGATTGAAAATGTGGAAATTCGGAACACACTCTACACATAATCCACTCAGATGACTGGTGTTCTACACAAAACAGCGTGAAACCGATATGAAGGAAGCTTCACTGCCGTCCTGACCTCCGACCTCAAGCACACGTCCTGTCAGGGGTCAGGTAACGCATTCATACAGACTCAATCCATATACCTACACCTGGTACACCTGAGTTCTAAATACAGATTAGTCAGCAGTTTTTTATTTATTTATTTATTTATTTATTTATTTATTTATTTATTTATTTATTTATTTTTATATTTGTGTATTTTATTACACTCTATCTATCTATCTATCTATCTATCTATCTATCTATCTATCTATTTATCTATCCATCTATCTATCTATCTATCTATCTATCTATCTATCTATCTATCTATCTATCTATCTGTCTGTCTGTCTGTCTGTCTGCCTGTCTGTCATCTATCTGTCTGTCTGTCTGTCTGTC
>MU556250.1:3512774-3545836 GCA_024362625.1 Silurus asotus
ATTATTATTATTATTACTATAGTATTATTATTATTATTATTATTATTATTATTATTATTATTATTATTATTATTATTATACATGATCTGCATCTGGCCACTTATAGACGTCCGAGTCTTTGGAAGCGAATTTCTGTGCAGTCATTCATCTTGCCACACGTAATGTATGTACACACAAATGTAGTGTGTGTTCTTCTGGTTCAACCTGCTCAATCACCTGGGTTGTGTAAGTAGAAGGAGGAGGAGGAGATGAGATGAGATGATGAGTAAAGCTTGTCTAACCAGTCAGGTGAGCAGTTTGGGCACTCTTCATGACTAGGGTTAGTCATGTATGCTTTTCATCATCACACACACACACACACACACACACACACACACACTTACACACACACACACACACACACACACACATTTGCCTTGAGGTTACCACAGTGCATCTCAATCTCTTGTCACATATCCTGGAATAATATATATAAGGAACAACACACACACACACACACACACACACACACACACACACACACACACACACACACACACACACACACACAGCCATGAAAGCTGTAACAAGGAAATTGCGAGAGCTCCTGGAAACTCACCATATATTTTAGCGTCAAAAGTATTCGTACTCCGGACTTCTCCCGCTGGTATGAGGTTCCTCCCAGAACCGTTGACTTTCTAACCTAGCCGTCTACGTGACTACCTTTTACTTTTAGTAGAAAAGACTGTGGAAGACTGTGGAAAGGACATTACTCATAATCACACACTCATGTATTTCTCCGGTATTGGTTTTTATGACGGAGTCATGTGGCGTCACCACATTTGTAAAGATGTAATGGCATCAAATATTTCTGTTCAACTTCGAGACCCAAACCGGTTCCAGCATGACAATGCAGACCATGTGCACAAACATCTGCTTTCCATGGGTTTGAAAGAGGATGAACTGCACCCCAGACCTCCTCACATCATCTACATCAGTACCTGCCTTTACACCCTTTCAGCTCCAAAATCCAGTGGAACATCTTCCCAGAAGAACGAAGCTTATTATTTCAGCAAAGAGGACTAAACCTGGAATGAGATCTTCCTTTAGTCTCTATAAATATTTTTTCCACAACTGAAATTCCAGATTCATTATTAATAATTGCTGTTTGTTTTTTTTCCGACTCTTCTCGCTCGTGCGTTCTCACATGAGTGGAAAAAGAAAATCTTGTTTTATTTACTTTCTAACGAGTTCCTTTTAGTCCCTGATTGCTGCGTCGATCTGGATTTCGGCAGCGTAATCACATAAATCTATAAACTCGTTTTTTTAAAGAAAGCAGATGCAGATTTTTTTGTAATCCGGAAATTCCTCGCTGCGGCTTATTTTTTTGTAAATAGGTAGCAGAAGGGACATGAGAGATGAGCTGAAGTGTAGGAAATAGAGAAGAAGACGATGGAGAGTGTTTTGTTAGAAGTGGAGAAGTTTCAAGGCTTTTGTTTGGGAATCTCTAAAGGGTGCCATTTCTTTTTCTCACAGCTGTAAGAGCAGAGTGACCTTTTTAGAGAAAAGGTGAAAGCAGACGTCATTTGTTTGTTGTTTATGGTATGCGAATGTCTGGCGTGTTTCACATACGTGACGTGAACAGAACAGAATCTTAATGTTCTTAATGTTAGTCAGAGATTAGGGTTCAGTTTTAAATCAGTTAAAGTGCTCGTTCTTAAAGTTGTATTTTCAGACATGCATAGAAAACTCGCTCTAGTCACCGTGTACAGACCCCCAGGACCCTACGCTGATTTTCTTCAAGAGTTTGCTCGTTTTTTATCAGATCTCTTGATCAATTTTGATAAAGTGCTGCTTGTAGGAGATTTTAATATTCATGTAGATTATGCAAACGATGCCCTAGGACTATCATATGTAAACTCTTTTAAGGTTAAAAGAACATCACCAAATCGACTCATCGTTTTACTCACACATTAGACTTAATAATATCCCACGGAGCAGACGTCACTGATATAGATATTTTACCTCAGAGTGATGACATCACTGACCATTACCTCATACTGTACACACTACCAGTAGAGCAGATTAGCCGTGTTGCACCACGTTATCGACTTGGACTATTGTCCCTACCACTAAGGACAGATTGCTAACATGCTAACTAAATGCTAACAATCCTGATGAAATGGCCCTAACCATTTCCCTAACCCTAGACCTTATCCTCACTAGCATATTAGACACCGCTCGCCACATCCAGTTAAAATTGGTTGGAAAAAAAACACCTGCACCTTGGTATAATAGTCACGAGAACCTCAAGAAAATAGCAAGTAATCTGGAGAGAAAATGGAGGAAAACTAAACTGGAGGTATTTAGAATTGCGTATAAAGACAGTATGCTCAGCTACAGACAGGTAGATGTGACAAAAGGTAACAACTGAGGTAACAAATCAGATATCTGAAAAGAATATTTCATCACAGTTCTGTAGTGAGGACTTCATGAATTTCTTCACTGAAAAAATTTAAAGTATTTAGAAAAACAATTCTGTCTAACCTCTGAGATCATCTCCTGATCCAATCTCACCTACATTTCCACAACTACACTATTTTACACGTACAGGACAGGAAGAGCTGTATAATCTTATTACCAAAGCTAAATCAACAACATGTCAGTTAGATCCCATTCCTACTGATCTATTGTAGGAAGTGTTATATACAGCTGGTGAGCCTCTTCTTAATATTATTTACTCCTCACTATCTTTAGGTCATGTCCCTAAACCCCTCAGATCAGCAGTTATTAAACCCCTCATTAAAAAAACTCTATATCAAAATTACAGACCAGAAGAATTTCAGTCAGGTTTTAGGCTCCATCATAGCACAGAAACTGCCCTAGTTAAAATCACTAATGACCTGTTTTTAGCTTAAGACCAAGGCTTCATCTCACTGTTAGTTTTACTAGATTGTAGTGCTGCATCCGACAATATAGACCATGATCTTCTCCTAGATCACTTACAGAATTACATCGGTATTCAGGGACAGGCATTAAGCTGGTTTAAATCCTACCTGTCTGATCGTTACCATTTCATAGGCTTAAATGAAGAGTTATCCAGTTTAATGCAAGTAAATTATGGGATGCCACAAGGTTCAGTTCTAGGACCCCTGCTGTTCACAATATACATGTTTCCTTTGGGAAATATTATTAAAATGCATGGGCTTCCACTTTTATGATAATGATACCCAGCTATATATCTCATTGCAACCAAATGATAACAGCTTAATTAGCTCGGATAACTGAGAGTGTTAAAGAAATAAAAGACTGAATGACTCATAACTTTTTATTATTAAATTCTAAAAAGAGAGAGATTTTGCTCATTGGCCCAAAAACCAGTAAACAGAAACTCCAGCATTTCAACCTGCATTTAGACGGATGTTTTGTAACCACTAGTTCAACAGTAAAAGACCTTAAAAATCACATCAACCAAGTTACAAAATCAGCTTCTTTCACCTTAGAAATATTTCTAAGCTAAGAAACATGTTGTCTATATCTGATGCAGAGAAGCTCGTCCATGCGTTCATGACCTTCAGACTGGACTATTGTAATGCATTACTAGGTGGATGTCCTGCGTCATTAATAAACTAAACTTCATGTGAAGTTTAGACCTCTTTGAATGTTTAAAATCTCTGGCATGGAGAAGCTGGTGTTGGATCTGTGATGATCTCAGATGTTGAGCTATTTTATGAGTTGTTCAGTAGCTCCTGGTTCCACAACCTCAAATGACTGTATAAACTGTAGAAAGATCATTACTCATAATCTTACACTCCAGTGCTCATGTTAGTTCTCACTCTCCAGTGTTCTGTAGTTTAAAGACTATAATCACACCCTTGGTGTCACCCAAATGAGGATGGGTTCCCCTTTTGAGTCTGGTTCCTCTCAAGGTTTCTTCCTCATAACATCTAAGGGAGTTTTTCCATAACTCTGTAAATTCTGTAAAGCTGCTTTGAGACAATGTCCATTGTGAAAAGCGCAATATAAATAAACTTGACTTCCTTCTTCCTTCTTTCTTTCTATTTTTCTTTCTTTCTTTCTGGAACAGGTTTGGGTCTCTTAATTCGAAGGAAATATGTCATGATACTACATCTGATTAAGTCCTATGTAATTGTGTGATTTCATCTTTGTGGAAGAATCACGTAAGGCTGTAAAGGTATTTTAGGTTTGTTGGTTTAACTGGTTCAGCTGGTAATATAGACGGCTAGTTAAGGCAACGTGGTGGTGTTTAAAATACACTTTATATTTGTAGAATTGCATCGATTTTATTACACAATATTTATGAGTACAATGAATTTCTTCAGTGAAAGCTGGAATATGTGCTGTACAGGTTTCTTTACCAGCTCACGTCGTTCTAGTTCTGGTGTAAAGTGTCAGCAGTGTTGAGACAGAAACATGATAAAACAAAAGCACCTCGCTGTTTAATAAGCAGAGTGAAAGAAGAGACACTTCCTGGAAAGTTAATATGGAACATTGAATAAGTAAACTGAAGAGCTGGAGTTCATCCTGCCGTTATGCAACTCTGCTGGAAAAGGGAAAGTTGGTGGTGTTGAGTGTTTTGTAGAAGAGGTTATTGTTGAGTGTAAGATTACTATGTGCTCCTTTTAGAACATTCTATTCCTTTTGCTGTTATACTAACCTCCACTCTTCTGGGAAGATGTTCCACTACATGATGAAGTGTGCTTGTGGAGATTCATTCAGCCAGTTAGTAAAGTCAGGCCCCATAGCAGGCCACTCAATATCTTCTACTTCAACTCATAGAAAGCAGATCTTCATGGCTTTGTGCACAGGGGCATTGTCATGCTGGAACAGGTTTGGGTCTTCTCGTTCAATTGAGAGGAAGATTTATTTCTCCAAAGATGTCCTGTACAGGTGTGTGTTTCCAGATCTTTGGTAACAGTTTGAAAAACAAAGACACCAAAGACCAATGACCAAAGACACTGTCTCTAACTTACCAAACACACTGTCTTAACTCACCAAACACACTGTCCTTGATGACCAAACACACTGTCCCTAACTCACCAAACACACTGTCTTAACTCACCAACACACTGTCTCTAACTCACCAAACACACTGTCCTCGCAGACCAAACACACTGTCTCTAACTCACCAAACACACTGTCTTAATTCACCAAACACACTGTCCTCGAAGACCAAACACACTGTCTCTAACTCACCAAACACAATGTCTTAACTTACCAAACACACTGTCCTTGATGACCAAACACACTCTCCCTAACTCACCAAACACACTGTCTTAACTCACCAAACACACTGTCCTTAATGACCAAACAAAGTCTCCCAAAACTCACCAAACACACTGTCTTAACTCACCAAACACACTGTCCTTGATGACCAAACACACTGTCCCTAACTCACCAAACACAATGTCTTAACTCACCAAACACACTGTCCTTGATGACCAAACACACTGTCCCTAACTCACCAAACACACTGTCTTAACTCGCCAAACACACAGTCTTAACCCATCAAAAACACTGTCACTAATTCACCAAACATGCTGTCTCGTATAAGCAAGGTTTTACTTGGAATCTTTTTTTTATGTTCCACCTACAACCTTTACAAAGGAAAAGTTTTTATCCAACCCCTTTGTATTGAATTTAAAAACATCAATATTTTTGTGTTTTCACATGATGTTAGAAGTAATGGAAAAAGTGTGTGATGGTTCAGGGAGAGCGATCGCTGAGCTCATCACAATTCAGATCCCAGACAGTAATCACGGGGAGTAAACAAGGCTGAAATCACCACCTCTTTTCTCTTCTCGTGGGATCCCGCTGGTTACTCTTAGCGTCTTGTCCTCACATGTCACTGTATGATTGTGCCAAAGTCACCCTGAGTCACATCAGTGTGAGTGTGTGTGTGTGTGTGTGTGTGTGTGTGTGTGTGTGTGTGTGTGTGTGTGTGTGTGAGAAAAGCACCACCCATCCATTCCCAGACACTGTGTCAGGATCAGACCTATCGCAGCTTGTGTCAGTGTTTTACAATTGAAGCGAACATAAATGGCTCTGAGCTTCTCAAAGGCTTTGAGATGTTTTACAGTCATATGTCATGTGATATATGTAGATACAGTTGACTAACTCCTCCAGTTGCTCAACCCACTGTTATGCAATGACAAGCTGTATGTGTGTAGCAACACACACACACACAGAGCTCAATGGTCATTCAGATACCCTCACAATGCTCAATCCAATCAGGCCAGGATGAGACAGAAAAGATAACACTATGACTCCTGCTATGTATTGAGACCCAGATTGCAGTCTGAATTGATAATCAGATCAGACGTGCTGATGTTTGCTGGATCCAAACATCAACACCATCAACCATTTGTGTTTTGGAGCAGGAAGGTTGGAGATTTATACTTGGAAAGTGAAAGGAATCCTGAACCAATATGGCTCCCATTCCTACTTCAACACCAGTTCCGTCTAATTAGATCGGATTTCACCAAACAAGCAACAAATACATCCAAGTGTTTTAAGAGAGTAAACAGTGGTCTGGAGTGATATCTATCATAGAATGTCCTGCCCAGTCATCACACCTAAATGATACTGACCTGCTCCGGGATGAACAAGAAAACTCCAGTGGAACATCTGGATATTTAGAGAATGGTTCGGTCTGCATAAGCTGCATAGTGTTGCATGAACAAGTTTGTTGCATAGAAACAAAAGCAACATGCACAAGTTCCACATTCTGTCTTCATTTGCTCTTACAAAAAGCTCCACTCTTCTGACAAGATGTTGCACTAGATTTTGTGGAGATTTGTGGAGATTCATTCAGGTACACGGCTGTTAATAAAGTCAGGAACTGGTGAAAAACAAAGGTTGCAGCTCTATAGCAGGAGATCTTCCACATCTTCCAAAGCATGTAAATCAGATCTTCACAGGGGGTGGCTTTGTGTGCAAGGGGCTTTGTCCTGCTGGAACAGTTTTGGATTTGGTTTAAGCTAAGAGGAACATTTCGTGCTGAAGCCTCCAAAGACGTCCGATATACAATTGCATATTTAGAGGAGAAGTTGGGTGTGCCAATACTTTTGGCAGTATTGTGTATATAAATATAATAAGTAGATAAGTACAGCATGTAAATTCTTTAATATAGTGAACAAATAATTGAGCATTAATACAAAGACGGCGTACTTTTTGTCCATTTATTTTTACGTTCAGTGTTACTTCCTGTTCATGGACACATTATAGCAGCTATAAACATTCTGTCTCACACAATCTGCCTTTATTTCCTCTCACCATGTTGAAGGCAAAAAAAATAAAAAATACACACACACATATATATATATGAAATACAAGACCTAGTGGTTTTAATATAAACCTGCACGACTGCTGCAGGGGGATCGAGTGCAAAAGTTTGTGCACCCCCACTAAAAAAGATTTCATGGCAATTGGAATACAAAGTTCATGGGTGGCTGCAATTGCATGCAAACACACACATGCACACACACGTGTGCACACTGTGCGAACCGAAATCATAACAGTTTACAAACAGCGCACACCGAAACTGGGGATAAGTCCCTGGCAGTTTAAGCTTCGTTATTGCCCCAGGGCAAATCCAGAGACAGCAGCTGGGAGAGATGTCCGCGGACACGTCACATCACGAAACACAGATTACAGAGCCGATTTGCTGTTCTTCCGAAACGCACACCAAACGCAGCTCTATTTCACTTCTTCATAAGAGCTTTTTATGTAAAAAATAGAACAAAATAGAACAATACACAAACTCGTAGCGAAAGTTGCGCTCGTCCGATCTGTTTTTCCTGATCAGCCGCATCTGGTTTCTCATAAAGGACGTGAGTGATTGTTATTTGTACAGATCCATCCCAGCGCCAAGAAACGTCCACAGAGCAACATTCCCCAAAACCAAGATACTGTTATATTATAGTCGTTACAGATAAATGCACAGGGTGAAACCGAGACACGATTGTGTACGACATCTCTGGATGGTGTAGTATTCCGTTTCAAACCCTGTGCACAATCCCTGCTCCAGGAACATCTGCTTTCCATGGGTAGGAAGATTGAAAAGATCTTTAATGGCCTCCAATAGAGCGCTGACCAAATGACTATTATTTTTGTTATTAATTTCTTGTCTTAAGAAAATGATGTCGTTTTTAGTACACGTTTTGACCAAAAGTATAAGGACACCTGACAATAGAATTACTATGTGCTTCTTTTTAAACAACTCCGCTCTTCTGGGAAGAAGTTGTGGAGATTCATTCGGCCACAAGGGTGTGGGTAAAGTCAGTTTCTGATGAAGGTGAGAAGGTGAGGAGACCTGGGGTGCAGTCAGCGTTCACATTCACCAGTCAAGACATACGGACGAAAAAGTCGGGTGTCCCAATACATTTGGCAATATAGCTTAGATAGATAGATAGATAGATAGATAGATAGATAGATAGATAGATAGATAGATAGATAGATAGATAGATTCACTGACCAATTTATTTCCCTTTATAAAGAATAAATGTTTGAAGTTTCCAAAAATATTGGCACCCCTCTATCTATCAATCTACAGGAGTGGAGCAGATTATTTATTTATTTGGTGGTTTATTCTTAGTGCCACTACAATGATGTGTGTGTGTGTGTGTGTGTGTGTGTGTGTGTGTTGTGTGTGTGTGTGTGTGTGTGTGTGTGTGTGTTTGTGATGAGTGACACACAGCGATTTCCTCTTGTCGGGCCTGATGCAGGATGACATCAGTGAAACTCGGAGAGTCTGAAACTGGCGCGGTTCCAGAGAAAGCGTTGCACTGTTTAGCTTTAGTCCTGGGAAAGGAGGTGAACAAAGAGGTGAGTAACCGTCCCTCAAACCACAAAGCAAGAGGAACACCTCACAGCTCCTGGGAACCTGAACCTGTCAGGCCTGGTCCCTGTTGCACAATATGTAGTATTAGGGCAGGTGTATGTGTGTGTGTGTGTGTGTGTGTGTGTGTGTGTGTGTGTGTGTGTGTGTGTGTGTGTGAGAGAGAGAGAGAGAAAAAATATCTGTACATGAGATCTTATTAACCTTTTAATGCTAAACAATAATCAAAATGAAGCAAACAGCTCCACAACCTCCACTCATCTGGGAAGAACGAATCATTTAAGTGACTCTGAATCTTTATCTGAATCTCTGATTCTTTATCAGAATCTCTGAATCTTTATCTGAATTTAGTTCTTTTCGTTCCATTGATTAAAAATCTACTGAAATGTTTTAATAAGCAGATCCACAAACACTTTTACATACACCAACGTTGACTACTGTTCCAATAATGCGAATAGAATCAATAAGGAGCTTCACCTCTTCTGGTCCGTGTCGTTAGTTCTTTTATCACGTGACTCCCATAATTATTGTAACAATAATGTCAAGATTTGGAATAAAGAAACCTGATCTACTGCGTTGAGCAGCACCTATGGGAGTCACGTGATAGAAGAATGACGACTCAGACCTAAAGAGTAAAGAGGTGAACATAACCTACAGAGATTTCGACTCTTTGAGACGACTCGTTTTACTGAGTCATATTAAAGAGTCGTTTGAAAACGAATGAATCGTGAACAACCATCACTATCAGGTTTTTGTGTAGATTTGTGTGAGATTTCATTCAGCCACGATGGTGTTAGTGAAGTCAGGTAAAGCGTATCTTCATGCACATGCGCATTGTCATGCTGGAACAGGTTTGGGTCTCCTAGTTGTGTGACTCTAGTTTTGTAGTAACCGTATGAAGATACTTTAATTGGGTAAGGTCTTTGGATCAGAAGGACACGAGTTTAAATCTAAACATCACCAAATCTGACATTCCTGAGCCCTTGAGCGAGGCCCTTAACCCCATATCTGCTCAGTTATATACATGGGATGAATGGAAATCACTCTGACTTAGGAGCATCTGATAAATCTCATAAATGTAGATGTTCTCTGTTCATCCAAAAAAGATCTTCCCTGCCTGTAAGTCACTGCAACACTCACTGTGCCCTGATAATGAGACCTATTTTACATGAGACAAAAGCCTTTCATATTGTTAAACATATCTGAGTAGGATATTCTCTCTCTCTCTCTCTCTCTCTCTCTCTCTCTCTCTCTCCCTCTCTCTCCCTCTGTGTCTCTCTCTCTCCCTCTCTCTCTCCCTCCCTCTCTCTCCCTCCCTCCCCCCCACTTCTCTCTCTCTCCCTCTCTGTCTCTCTCCCTCCCTCTCTCTCCCTCTCTGTCTGTCTGTCTGTCTCTCTCTCTCTCTCTCTCTCTCTCTCTCTCTCTCTCTGTTCTCTTCATACAGTAATCAGTACCAGGAACTAATCTGCAGGAGGAACAGTTGAAAAGAAGCTACAGCGCCCAAGATACGCAGGAAACCTGATATGCTGTGGTGTTATTATTGTGCAAGCAGTTGGATTTCAGTTCGATTTCACTTTCAGCACACTGAAGAAAAAGCGCCAGTGAAATCACTCGGCTCTCACATCACATCACATCACGCTTTAACCTTCTCCCTCTGAGCTGGTTTCATCAAAGCCCTTTTGAGTCTATAGAAAAGTCTACGGGAAATAAAGCGAGAATCTGTTTAGTCTGATCTTCATTTGTCCACATTCGACGCTCAATTCTGTTAAGGGCCTCGCTCAGGGGCCCATGAGTTACTTCATGTGACCAGAATTCAAACTTTCTGCTTCAAAATCCAACGCTTCAACCACCAAGCTACCACCTTCCTAGTTTGAGGGTCGAGGGCCTTGCTGAAGGGCCCCGCAGTGGTAGCATGATGGTGCTGTGATTTGAACTCATGACCTTCTGTTTCTGATTTAACCACTGACCTCCCATCTCTCAGCACTCTTCTGAGAAGATGTTTTGGAATGTGTTTGTTTTCAGATTTGGTTCAAGCCCACCATTTGGTGTGAGATCCATTAATTAATGTCAGATCTGGTGGCTGAATCAAACAGGACAGACCTGAAGATCAAACATACAAGTCAAGATCATCATGGAATGTCCTGGTTGATGGTGGGAGTTGATGGGTCTGGGGAGATGGTGGGAGTTGATGGGTCTGGGGAGATAGTGGGAGTTGATGGGTCTGTGGAGATGGTGGGAGTTGATGGGTCTGTGGAGATGGTTGGAGCTCAGTGGTTAAAGCGTTAGACCTTGTAGTCAAAACCACCAAACTACACCTGCTTAACCTTCACCTGCTGAGCTGGAAGTCGCTCTAGATGATGTTGTCTGCCAAAATGTGGTGAACGTAGTGGATCTCTATTAATCCGTCTAATAAATACCTGAGAAAACGCGACAGATATTACGAGGAGCACGTGTCATTTTCAAACTTCATTTTATTAGAACATCTCACAAAACACAGGTAAGACGTCCAAACTGAATGTAGAAAAAAAAGAATAAAACCTGACGAATACATGGATAAAATGAATCGAATGCCAGGACGTCATGCATGCACTGTGTCTGCGTGTTTACGTGGAAAATATGTCTGAAGTCCTTCCTGCCCGTGGCATTAAAATCCTCTGTTTACAATAAACAGAATAATGAAAAATAAAAAAGTCTTCCACAAGAAGCATAAGGTTTAGTGTGTGTTTTTTCGCCAAAACAGCACTGATTTACACTTTATATCATATTATATCATATTATATCATATAACATCATATTATCTGCACACACACACACACACACACACACTGGAGTCACCGAATCGATGCAGGGTCTCGGAGAAGAAGAAAAAAAAACGAGTGCAAGCGATAAAAATATACCAGAGATCCAAAATCCACAGCACATACGTGAAGCTCAAAAGTTTGTGGACACCCAATTCCACATATAGTCTCCACTCACACCCTGGGAAGATGTTCCACTAGATTTTGAAGAGTGACCTAGGTGAAGGGAGGAGTCCTGAGGTGCAGACGGAGGAAAGTTCATTCCAAGCTGTTTTTTTTGGAGGGGGCACAGGTTTATTCAAGTGAAGGGAGAATTTTGCAATACTTTTGGTTGCACCGTACATCTTGTGTCGCTTGACAGTATCGAAACCGTGTAAAGATCTACCCTGGGGAAGATCTCCAGGCCCCCCCCCCTTCCTCCTCCCATGGTCGCAAGTCTATTTGCAACACAAAAGCCACGCCGGAGAGATGCTGCTCGGATGAACGAACTCAATCCCGCACTGTTCAAGTGAAGGGAGAATTTTGCAATACTTTTGGTTGCACCGTACATCTTGTGTCGCTTGACAGTATCGAAACCGTGTAAAGATCTACCCTGGGGAAGATCTCCAGGCCCCCCCCCCTTCCTCCTCCCATGGTCGCAAGTCTATTTGCAACACAAAAGCCACGCCGGAGAGATGCTGCTCGGATGAACGAACTCAATCCCGCACTCTCGAAAGGAGGAGGCGTGAGGAATACGGGTCACACCGTAGCTCGCATATGAAAAGTCCTCGTCTGACAACATCGCAGTGAAGACAAAGAGAGTCCCTGTTTAACCCTTTCAGCTCCTCACACCGTGCTGCAGGCTTCTCTCCCCCCACACACCCACACACTCACTCACACACACTCACACACCCACACACACTCACACACACTCACACACACTCACACACCTAATGCAAATCCACATCATTTGCATACTGTAGGTGCTGCTTTTAGAGTAATCAGGTTTCTTTCCTCCTGAAATTAAATTTGGATCGGGCGAGATTCCGTTTTTTGTTTATTATAACAGTGTATTTTTGTTTCCCCCCCCACGTTTTTTTTATCACTCCATTCTATTTTTAGCCGATTTCCCTCTTTTTTTAATGTTATTTATTTTTTTATTTAACCGTCATTTCATTTGATCATGTTTTAATTCCTTCATTCGTTTTTTTTTTCTCTTTTTTTTTTTAATCATGTACTTTTTTATTAGATTAGATTACAGGGTTCGGTTATGTACCTGAATATAAGTTTTGTTGTTACTGAGGTTTCTTTAAGTGACAATTCATACGATTTGAGATCTACAGAAGGAGTCTCCAGTGTCAGAGGGCAAAAGACATTTCAATGTTTTCAAAAGCTTAAAAAAAGAGGGAGAAGTTTTAGAGGGTGAGTTTAATCACTGCTACAATGTAAGTAAAAATTATTTGTTCTTTGATATTTTTTTGTATTGAAAAAATGAAACTCTGGTGAGAGGAGGGACGTTTATCGCTGCTATAAAGCAAGTAAAACATTTTTTATCTTTAGCTGATGTTCCACGAGGTGACGTTATTTTTTCCTCCTCAAACAAAGTTTTTTTGACAAATGAAACTCTGGTGAAAGGATGAGCGTTTATCGCTGCTATAACGTAAGTAAAACAGTTCCTCCTCCACGTGATGTTTTTTTCCTCTAAAACTCGTTTTATTGTCGTTAAAAAATAAGACTCCGGTTAGGGAAAGGACATGAATTGCTGCTGAAATTCTAAATATTTCTTTAATTGACAATGTTTTTCTCCTTGAATGATGTTTTTCTAAAGAATTAGACTGAGGGAAGGGGCGTTTATAGCTCCTATAATGCAAGTAAAAGTGATTCGTTTAGCCGACATTCTCCCAATTGACGATTTTTTTCCTCAGAAAAATGAGTCTGTTGTCGGAAACACGAGCCTCTGGAGAGGGAAAGGACGTTTATCGCTGCTATAATGGAAGAAGAATTGTGTGTACGCTGTTCTGCAACTTTCACCGAATGAAAATCGTTCGCTCCGAACTCGTAATCCTCGCCGCATCTCTGCGGTATGAAGGGAATAAAACACTCCAGGGAGAGTTTTTATGGGAAAACAATCACCTGCATGTTCAGTATTTTCCCGTATTGATTAAATGGAACTCCGGTTCGTGTTTAGTGTTCGTTCGCCTCACGTGCATCGTGAACGTATCGGTTCAGGGACGGTGTTCCTCGATCCGAAAAAGTCCGGATTAATAAATAATAAATTACACCACAGTGCAGAAGGTTTGACCCACAGGATCAGATGAAGCAGAAGAACTTTTTCCAGCTGCATTTGGAAAACGCTTTGGTGCGCCTGTCCGACAGTCTCGTCTTCTTGGCCTTCCTGGCCTTGTGTTTGATGGCTGCGAAAATGGCGGCGTCGAAAGCCTCCTTCAGGTTCTTCTGCGTCAGAGCCGAGCACTCCACGTACTCCGTAGCGCGGATCTTCTCAGCCAGGCTCCGAGCCCGAGAACCGAGCACGGGCTTCACCTTACATCGGTCCAGGTCTATCAGAACATTGACATCCAGCAGGAGATCGGATTGAGTCCCGACCAGGATGATAGGAGACGTCGGGTTGCACGAGCGGATCTCCGGGATCCATTTCTTGGTGATGTTCTGGAAGGAAGTCGGGTTGACGACGCTGAAGCAGAGCAGGAAGACGTCCATTTGGGCGTAGGACAGCGAGCGAAAGCCGTCGAACTCCTCCTGAAAAGATGACAGATGCACAGATAAGAACCAGACGCATTCTTTTACACATGGCAGGTGTTTCTTTTCTTTCATTCCTGAGCTGACGTGTCTCTCACTCGCTCAAGTGTGTGTGGGTAAGAATTATATAAATTACAGGTCGGTAAATAAATTCTGAGGTGATCTTCTGCTTTGCACAAAAGATCTCTCACAGAGAGACGAGTGGTATGGAGATGTGAAAAACACAATGCACTGTGAGACATGTTCATGTGATTAGTCTTCTGGCTTGTAAGCAGCGGAATGACATGATTACGGAAAGAAGGGGAAAAAAACATGCAAAACTCACAACTGCTTATAATTTATTTAAATGATATTCAAATTTTTCACAAGTTGTGAGTTTTTTTTGTTTAATTTTACTATTTATAACTGTTTCCTGTTGCTATTTTACAACTTTTTCTTTCTTTTTCAGAAGATTTTCTTCGGTGTACAGAATAAAAAACAAAAATATATGGACACATTTTTCCTGTCTGCATTAAATATGCTGCAAAAATGGATCAATATGTATATATGTATTTTTTAATTCATATTAAAATAATTATTGTTACAACTTTTTTGCATATTAAATACAGGGAATATCATGTGGTATAAATCACGTGATTTTATGACATCATATGTAAGTTTGGGGTTAACAATTATTATTATTATTATTATTATTGAAGTTTGAGAGTTTTCTTCCCAACCCAGATCAGGAGTCTCACCTGTCCTGCCGTGTCCATGAGCTGGATCCGAACAGGTGCTCCATCAACTTGGACTTGCCCTAAAAATAAAATCATAATAGACTGATATGTAAAGAGGTATATTTATGAAGCAGGGGAGATTTGTGCATGTTATTAGTATATTGTGTGAGTTATACAGGTGAGCTGTTACCTGAAAAAACGTCAAAGGCGGTCTGTTTGTAGTCAGTAGGGTATCCGTTGTTGGTGTAGCTGATGATCATGCTGGTTTTGCCCACAGCTCCATCTCCCACCAGCATGCAGCTGATCACCGGCTCCGGGTCCGAATCTGGCGAATGCGCGTGCTCGTGCGCGTGCTCGTGCCCCGGCTCTATACACACCGGCGGAACGTGCGCCTCTTGGTAAAAATAATCCATTTGGGGTGGCATGTCCAACAGCAGTCTGAACAATCCCTTCTGAAGCTCGGAGAGTGAGAGGAAAGTGGTCACCTCATCCTCTATCTCACACACACTCACACACACACTCACACACTCGAACACACTCTGAGCGCGCACACGGATGTGAGTCCCCTTTCTACTCCAGAGGCGTATTTGCATAACCACGCCCACTCCTCCTTATTTAAAACAAAAAATCTGATTCCCTTTTTTTGTTTCTGTTTTCACTTATTTACACTTTCCGATTAGATCATATATATCTACTATAATTTACTAATTAAAGAATATTTGATCGTTTTTATTATTATTTATTCAGATTTTTATAATTTGGTTTGCTCTCTTTTAATGTGTGTAAATATATAAATACATTTATATGATTTATTTTTTTAGGGAGTCATTCTTATTTCGTAATTATTACTTTACCATGGAGCAATTCTTTATTTATGGATGATCATTATTTATAAATAAATATATAATCTACTATAGATAGAAAAACCTTTTTTTTTTTTTAAGCAACAACTTTGTAAAGAAAATAAGTGTTAAACAATTACCCCTTTAAAGATTATAGACATTATATATTTACAAGATAAGAAAAAATATAAGATATTTAAGAGCATCATAGATACATTATAACACATTATAGAGCATCATAGATACATTATAACACATTATAGAGCATCATAGATACATTATAACACATTATAGAGCATCATAGATACATTATAACACATTATAGAGCATCATAGATACATTATAACACATTATAGAGCATCATAGATACATTATAACACATTATAGAGCATCATAGATACATTATAACACATTATAGAGCATCATAGATACATTATAACACATTATAGAGCATCATAGATACATTATAACACATTATAGAGCATCATAGATACATTATAACACATTATAGAGCATCATAGATACATTATAACACATTATAGAGCATCATAGATACATTATAACACATTATAGAGCATCATAGATACATTATAACACATTATAGAGCATCATAGATACATTATAACACATTATAGAGCATCATAGATACATTATAACACATTATAGAGCATCATAGATACATTATAACACATTATAGAGCATCATAGATACATTATAACACATTATAGAGCATCATAGATACATTATAACACATTATAGAGCATCATAGATACATTATAACACATTATAGAGCATCATAGATACATTATAACACATTATAGAGCATCATAGATACATTATAACACATTATAGAGCATCATAGATACATTATAACACATTATAGAGCATCATAGATACATTATAACACATTATAGAGCATCATAGATACATTATAACACATTATAGAGCATCATAGATACATTATAACACATTATAGAGCATCATAGATACATTATAACACATTATAGAGCATCATAGATACATTATAACACATTATAGAGCATCATAGATACATTATAACACATTATAGAGCATCATAGATACATTATAACACATTATAGAGCATCATAGATACATTATAACACATTATAGAGCATCATAGATACATTATAACACATTATAGAGCATCATAGATACATTATAACACATTATAGAGCATCATAGATACATTATAACACATTATAGAGCATCATAGATACATTATAACACATTATAGAGCATCATAGATACATTATAACACATTATAGAGCATCATAGATACATTATAACACATTATAGAGCATCATAGATACATTATAACACATTATAGAGCATCATAGATACATTATAACACATTATAGAGCATCATAGATACATTATAACACATTATAGAGCATCATAGATACATTATAACACATTATAGAGCATCATAGATACATTATAACACATTATAGAGCATCATAGATACATTATAACACATTATAGAGCATCATAGATACATTATAACACATTATAGAGCATCATAGATACATTATAACACATTATAGAGCATCATAGATACATTATAACACATTATAGAGCATCATAGATACATTATAACACATTATAGAGCATCATAGATACATTATAACACATTATAGAGCATCATAGATACATTATAACACATTATAGAGCATCATAGATACATTATAACACATTATAGAGCATCATAGATACATTATAACACATTATAGAGCATCATAGATACATTATAACACATTATAGAGCATCATAGATACATTATAACACATTATAGAGCATCATAGATACATTATAACACATTATAGAGCATCATAGATACATTATAACACATTATAGAGCATCATAGATACATTATAACACATTATAGAGCATCATAGATACATTATAACACATTATAGAGCATCATAGATACATTATAACACATTATAGAGCATCATAGATACATTATAACACATTATAGAGCATCATAGATACATTATAACACATTATAGAGCATCATAGATACATTATAACACATTATAGAGCATCATAGATACATTATAACACATTATAGAGCATCATAGATACATTATAACACATTATAGAGCATCATAGATACATTATAACACATTATAGAGCATCATAGATACATTATAACACATTATAGAGCATCATAGATACATTATAACACATTATAGAGCATCATAGATACATTATAACACATTATAGAGCATCATAGATACATTATAACACATTATAGAGCATCATAGACACATTATAACACATTATAGAGCATCATAGACACATTATAACACATTATAGAGCATCATAGATACATTATAACACATTATAGAGCATCATAGACACATTATAACACATTATAGAGCATCATAGACACATTATAACACATTATAGAGCATCATAGATACATTATAACACATTATAGAGCATTATAGATACATTATAACACATTATAGAGCATCATAGATACATTATAACACATTATAGAGCATCATAGACACATTATAACACATTATAGAGCATCATAGATACATTATAACACATTATAGAGCATCATGGATACATTATAACACATTATAGAGCATCATAGATACATAAAACACATTATAGAGCATCATAGACACATTATAACACATTATAGAGCATCATAGATACATTATAACACATTATAGAGCATCATAGACACATTATAACACATTATAACACATCATAGACACATTATAACACATTATAACACATCATAGACACATTATAACACATTATAACACATCATAGACACATTATAACACATTATAACACATCATAGACACATTATAACACATTATAACACATCATAGACACATTATAACACATTATAACACATCATAGACACATTATAACACATTATAACACATCATAGACACATTAATAAATACAGTGTCTATAGCCTAAAGTTACAATATTTACATGTACACAAATTATGGGTGAATATAATGTAAATATGTAGAAGATATAGTGCCTATTTAATTCGTATATAATAATTCGTAAAAATCATCAATATAATCTCCATGCTTTTGTCAATAAATAAATTAAAATAAATTAAATATATTATATAGGTTATTGTGTCCATAATTCCTGATTGATTAAAAGGAGTTGTAATATTTAAGTGTATGCAAATGATGTATACATATTTTAGAAATCTCTAGCAGATAGTGTTTATAGTCTTCCCTGATGGATTAAATTGAAATTATATATAAATGTGCAGGGTTGTGTGTGTGTGTGTGTGTGTGTGTGTGTGTATGTATATATATATATATGTACAATATAGTACAATAAAGTCTTCATGAACTTTCATAAATTAGAATATTTAAAATATTTCCGGGGGCCTGGAAAAAATACATTATATAATATTTATAAGTGTTTATAGACTTCCCTGATGAATTAAAGTAATAATATATACATGTATGAATGTTATATAAATATGTATTATTTATATATATATATTATGTTTACATATAATAAAATAATTGATCATATTCACACACTTTGGAGGTGAAGCGTTAAATATTTGCTCCCAATCACACCCAGAGATAAAGTAGTGCCATCAGATTACATTTATATACAGGAGCTTTAAAAAGTTTATGATGTTTTCTTCTCCGGTTTGTCCCTGAATTCTGGTGTTTACTGGAACACGTGTGTCACGGTGTTTAAGATGAAGCAGCTCTTTTGTCTCCCTGGAGCTGATTAACGATGGACACGTTTTCTCGTTATCTCCACACCGCTGATGGAGCTCTCAGATGTGGTGAACGTGCCGTAAATCACCGTCTGAGCTCATAGAAGATCAAATAAATCCAGACGTGTGAATTGATTAGCAGCTTATTTATGTAAATCGAACGTTGAGGTTGTTGTAGAGGCGACCATGATGTTCATACAGGGTGATGATGACCTCGTTTTAAACTCAAACAATCCTGATTCAATGTCTTTATCTATCTATCCATCTATCCATCCATCCATCTATCTATCTATCTATCTATCTATCTATCTATCTATCTATCTATCTGTCTGTCTGTCTGTCTGTCTGTCTCTGTCTCTCTGTCTCTTCCTCCTTCAATATCTTTCTCTCTCTCTCTCTCTCTCGCTCTCTCTCTCTCTCTCTCTGTCTGACTGTCCGTCCGTCCGTCCGTCTGTCTGTCTATCTCCCTCTCTCTCTTTCTCTCTCTCTTTCTCCTGGAATGGGAGTTGAGGAGGTTTTTGTGTAAATTCAGCACAACTTTAGGAAGGAAGGAGTCTCCAGTGTCAGGATCTTCAGGACAGAGCAGATGATTCCCCTGTGGTTCCTCAGTACCATGACAAGCTCCATTATTATTAATATTATTACTTATGAGGGAGAATCATTCTTTTTAATCTATGAAATAAAATGTAACTGTAAAAAGACAAAAACTGAAGGCATTATGTTCTTGCAGGTTCATGTAGGAAAATGCTGAGGTGTAGGAGAAATGAAACGCCACTGCAGTGTTATTAACCTGTTATAATGCAGTATTATCAGGGTCCGGGGGGCACGACGTCACCGCTCGGAGCGAGACGTTTTTAACGCTTGTGTGTTCCTGCAGGATTCGTAAACGTCCGGCTGGAGGAAGAAAAACCCATCTTCAACAAGCAGCGTATCGATTTCTCACCACCAGAAAAGATCAATCACTTCACCGTGTGCAACAACCAGCTGTGCATGAGTCTCGGGAAGGACACGCTACTGAGGTAACACACATTTCATCAACATCTCCTCAAACATCTCATCCCACATTTAGTCTCCATTTGCTGTAAAATAAACTCTTGCCCATATCAAATATCAATTAATGATTATATCAATTATAATCTAAATATTGAGGTTAAACGTTGGTTCCAAATTAATGCAAATATAATAAATAAATATTATTACCATTAAATTACAGGTTAATTAATGGGTAATAAATATTTAAACAATATTAATAAAAAAGTTACAAAGAGTATAAATCTAGTAATAAATTTAATAATGAATAATATAATAAATAAATGTATCAATTACAATATATTTAAAGGTTATAGAGTCTTTAATGTTCCCAGCTGTAATAAATTCACACTATTATAGATATTATAATTTATTTTAATAAACCCTGTAATCTTGGAGGTTGATATGATTAGCTCTCGGATCTCCTGTGATCATGTGACCTCGGGTCATTGACGCATTTAACGGAGCGTTAAACGACTCGTTATTGAAAGTGAAAAGCCGGGTATAGTTACGCAAATGACACTGGTGTGTGTGTGTGTGTGTGTGTGTGTGTGTGTGTGTGTGTGTGTGTGTGTGTGTGTGTGTGTGTGATGTAGGATTGATCTGGGGAAAGCGGATCAGCCGAATCAGGTTGAGCTGGGAAGGAAGGATGACAGTAAAGTATACAAACTCTTCCTGGATCCCACAGGTAACTATTCCAACATTTTCATTCCTGTTTGGATCTCGGTCTATGCTGCATCTCCATCAGAACCCGGTTATATAGAGGCAACCTACAGACCCACAGTGACGTCGTTTAACTGCAAACAGCCATTTTACAGTTAGAATGTTAAAGTTAAAACACAGAAGGTTTTACATTTGTTTGTTTGTTTGGTCTGTCTGTCTGTCTGTTTACCTTCCTGTCTGTCTGTTTACCTTTCTGTCTGTCTGTCCACCTGTCTGTCAGTTTACCTTTCTGTCTGTCTGTCCACCTGTCTGTCTGTCTGTCCACCTGTCTGTCTGTTTACCTTTCTGTCTGTCTGTCCACCTGTCTGTCAGTTTACCTTTCTGTCTGTCTGTCCACCTGTCTGTCTGTTTACCTTTCTGTCTGTCTGTATACCTGTCTGTCTGTTTACCTTTCTGTCTGTCTGTCTGTCTGTCTGTCTACCTGTCTGTCTGTTTACCTTTCTGTCTGGCTGTCTACCTTTCTGTCTGTCTGTTTACCTTTCTGTCTGTCTGTCTGTCTGTCTACCTGTCTGTTTGTTTACCTTTCTGTCTGTCTGTCCACTGGTCTGTCTCGCTAACTGTCTGTCTGTTTATTGATTTATCATTACTTCTTTATGACATGACTATACTCGAGGTGTGAAATGATTTAAGGGTAAAACATTAAGAATTGAAGTAGAAACAGTATCTTGTGACCCTGAACAGTTCTACAGCTGATGCTTGTAGAGATCTCCATCAGGACGTTTGATCACAGATGATTTCTTGTGTTTCAGGATCTCACTTGGTGATCAGCCTGACCACGAGCGAATGCGTCTACTTAAACAGAAACACTCAGAAGGTCCGCAGCCTCTCCAGATGGAGGGGCCACTTAATAGAGAGCGTGGGCTGGAACAAGATTCTGGGCAACGAAACGAACACCGGCCCCATTCTAGTCGGAACCAGCCAAGGTATAATTTTCGAAGCGGAAATCTCTGCGTCCGAGGGTTCCCTTTTCAACACCAACCCGGATCAGTATTTCAGGCAGGTCCATTCCTTGGAAGAAGATGGAAAGCCAGCGCCGGTTTGCTGCCTGGAGGTGGAACGTGGGATCGAGTCAAAGTATTTCATCATTGCTACGACTCGCAAGCGTCTGTTTCAGTTTGTGGGGAAGTTAGCTGAGGGATCCGAGCAGCAAGGCTTCAGCTCGATCTTCGCTCAGAATCAGGACCTTTTACCGAGCTTCCAAGAGTTTCCCGTTAACATGGGCTACAGCGAGATCGGTTTCTACACCTCCAAGCTCCGCTCAAGCCCCAACTCGTTCGCCTGGATGATGGGAAACGGGGTTTTGTACGGCCACTTGGATTACTCGCGGCCCGACTCTCTTCTAAGCGACGTCCAGGTGTGGGAATACACGCCGGACATTGATTTCAGCTACAACAAGCCGATCTCCATCGTGCTCACGCAGTTTCATTTCCTCCTCCTGCTCCCTGATCGCGTCAAGGCCATCTGCACCTTGAACGGACAAGTCGTCTACGAAGACGTCTTTCCGGATAAGTTCGGCTCCCTCAAAAAGATGATCAAAGATCCCGTGGGCGGACTGGTCTGGATCTACACCGAGAAAGCCGTATTCCGGTATCACATCCAGAGGGAATCCAGAGACGTCTGGCAAATGTACATGAACATGAAGAAGTTTGACCTGGCCAAAGAATACTGCAAGGATCGACCCGAATGCAAAGATATGGTACTCGCCAAGGAAGCGGAGCACTGGTTCCAAAACAGACGTTACTTAGAGAGCGCAAAGTGCTACGCCCTGACTCAGAACTACTTCGAAGAAATTGCGCTGAAGTTCATCGAAGCCAAGCAAGAAGAAGCACTGAAGGAATTCCTGTTCCGGAAACTGGACAGCCTTAAATATACAGAGAAGACCCAGATCACGCTGCTGGTCACCTGGTTGACCGAGTTGTACCTAAACCGCCTTGGACAGCTGGAGGTGGACGACCAGAAGAAAGCGCAGTTCCAGGAAACGCGCCAGGATTTCCATTCTTTCCTGGCCAGCAGCAAGCACAAAGAGTGCTTGTACAACTACAGGAGCACCATCTACGACCTCTTGGCGAGCCACGGAAACGTCGAGGACATGGTCTACTTCTCGGTCATCATGCAGGACTACGAGAGGGTCATCTCGCACCACTGCCAGCACGACGACTACGCCGCGGCGCTCGACGTCCTCTCCAAGCACTGCGACGAAAAGCTCTTCTACAAGTTCTCCCCGGTCCTCATGCAGCACATTCCCAAGAAAGTGGTGGACGCCTGGATCAAGATGGGCCACCGGCTCGATCCCAAGCAGCTGATCCCGGCGCTGGTGAACTACAGTCAGATCGGCAGCACTCAGCAGATCAACGAGACCATCCGGTACATGGAGTTCTGCGTGTACGAGCTCAGCGTGGAGGAAGAAGCCATACACAATTACCTTCTCTCGCTTTACGCCAAGTATAAACCCGAATCTTTGCTGTGGTACCTCGAGCAGGCGGGGACCCACGCCTCAGACATCCACTACGACCTCAAATATGCCTTACGCCTCTGCTCCGAGCATGGCTATCTCCAAGCCTGCGTGTTGGTCTACAAGATAATGGAGCTGTACGAGGAAGCTGTGGATTTAGCTTTGCAGGTGAGTACGCCAATATCCTTCTTCTTCATCTCAAGGATTCCTTTTCTTTATCTTCCTCTTGTATCTTCTTACTTGCCTTTTTCCTCCTACTCTTGTTCCTCTTCCTCCATTTTCTTTACTACCTCTTCTTCTTTCTCTTCCTTCCTCCTCTTCTTCCTCTTCTTTAACCTCTTTTTCTTTCCCATCCTTCTTCTTCTTCTTCTTCCACTAAAGATTACAAGGTGGTATCAAAAAGTTTCGAGACTAGTTTTGTACCAGGCCAACGGATGCTAGCACAAGGCTTCACGCATAGTCACAGGGAGCACCGACCTCATAAGTCGGTGTCCCAAAGACATAGGCCAGGAGCTGTGTGCACCCTGTCACACGTGAGTTTCTCGCCAGAAACATCATCATCTCACTTCTCCACCCACCTCAGAAAAAGAAAGGAGCTCTGTATTGCTGTTCAAGAGTACTTTTTTTGTAGGCGATAGCGTTCAAACGAAGTTCTTTCACGTAGAGCTAGAGTCGAAACTTTTTGACCCCACCTCGTATCTCATGAGCGTTTCCTACAACATCTAATCAGCGTGTGATTTCAGGTGGACGTGGACTTGGCAAAGTCGTGCGCGGACCTCCCGGAGGACGACGAAGAGCTGAGGAAGAAGCTGTGGCTGAAAATCGCTCGCCACGTGGTCCAGGAGGAGAAGGACGTGAAGAAGGCGATGAACTGCCTGTCCAGCTGCAGCCTGCTGAAGATCGAGGACATCTTGCCTTTCTTCCCTGACTTCGTCACCATCGACCACTTCAAGGAGGCCATCTGCTTGTCGCTGGACGACTACAACCAGCACATCGAGGAGCTCAAGCAAGAGATGGAGGAGGCCACGGAGAGCGCCAGGCGCATCCGGCAGGACATCCAGGAGATGAGGAACAAGTACGGTGTGGTGGAGTCTCAGGAGCAGTGCGCCACCTGCGAATTCCCCTTACTCAACCGACCCTTCTATCTTTTCCTGTGCGGACACATGTTCCACTACGACTGCCTCTTCCAGGAGGTCACGCCGCACCTCTCGTCATACAAACAGGCCAAGCTGGAGGAGCTGCAGAAGAAGCTCGTGGCCACCACTGTGACCACAAAGTCCCGCCACAGACCCAAAGAGGACGACACGGTGAGCTTGGGGAAAGGCCCGGGGGGCCGAGAGCAGATCAAATCAGACATCGACGACATCGTGGCGTGCGAGTGCGCGTACTGCGGAGAGCTGATGATCAAAACCGTCGATAAACCCTTCATCGATCCCAGCAGGTTCCAGGAGGAGATGTCCAGCTGGCTCTGAGACTGAGAAAACATCATCAGGGCTTTCAGAAACACCTGTGTGTGTGTGTGTGTGTGTGTGTGTGTGTGTGTGTGTGTGTGTGTAACTGCTTCAGCATGTATCTCACAACGTTACACCAATAAACCCTCAGCATTACGTTTCTGTCCTGGTCATTTATCTCAAAGATCAAACATCTACACCAGCTACACTCTCGTTCTTTTCTCCTTCCTCCTCTTCTTTCTTCTCTTTCTCCTCCTCATTCATCCTCGTTCTCTTCTTCCTGCTCTTTTTCTTCTTCTTTGTCTTCATCTTGACCTTTTTTGTTCCTTCCTTCTTCTCTTCTTCTTCTCAAGCCTTCTCTTCTTCTTCTCCAGTTCTCTTTCTTCTTTTTTGCTCCTCATCTTTCTCTCCTCCTTCTTCCAATCCTTCATCTGTCTCAGCTTTATCATCTTTCTCCTCCTATTCCTTTTTCACGTTTACCTTCCTTTCTCTTATTTTGTCTTCTTTTTCTTTATCATTTCCTTCTTCCTTCATTTGGAAGAAGATTCTTTGTCCAATTATCTTTCCTCCTCCTCTTTTTTTCTCTCCTTCTTTCAATTATTCGTTGTCCTCCATCATTTCCTTCAAGATTTACAATTCTTCTTTATCTTTGTTCTCCTCTTCCCAATCCTCCAGTTATTGTTCTTCTCCTCCTTCCAATTCTTCGTCTCTTTTTCTCTTCATCCTTTTTTTTTTCATCTTCCAACTACTCTTCTTTTAAATCATCAACATCACCACCATCTTCCTTTTCCACTTCTTCTTACTTTATTGTTCCTTTTCTTTCCATTCTCCATCATCATCATCTCCCTCACAATTTCCTCCTTTCTTTTGTCTTCTTCATCATTAATTTCTTCTTTAACCATTTGGAGGAGGAAACTTATTCCAATTCTTTTTCCTCCTCCTCCTTCTCATTTTTCTTCTAGTCCCCCAAACTATTCTTCATCTTTCTTCTCCCCTTCCTCATTTTCTCCTCATCCTCCTCCTTACAATTGTTTATTTGTTTCACCATTCCATCTCCCTCCTTCTCTTTCAGTTCATCTACTTATTTGTTTCCTTCTTCTTCATCACATCCTCCTTTTCCACTTCCTTCTCCTCCTCTATTGTTCATTTTCTTTCCATTCACCATCATCTTCTTCATATTTTCCTCATAGTGTTCTCGATAATAGTATTTTCCCAGTATTGCGATATAAATCGTATATTCGGTTATTGACACGTGATTACACACGTTTATTTCAACTCTTTCTCTGGGTGTTGATTTATAAATACTCTGGTAGCATGTGTTTGATTTTTATATACACTTTTATGGTTTATTTTAGACGATAATAGACCCTGAAGAGAGAGAGAGAGAGAGAGAGAGAGAGAGAGAGAGAGAAAGAGAAAGTTTATAATGTATAAAAAGGAAGAAGAAGAAGAAGGGGGGGAAAAGTCTCGCGTCATCTCGCGAGAGATTCCGCTGACGTCACGCGCGCATCAGCAGGGCTCGGGGAGCCGTAAGCAAGGCATGGCAGGTCGATCGCCGAGATCCTGGCTTGAGTGTAAAATAAACGGGGAATGTCGTGGCCGGTTGTCCGCTGGCGGAGGACGGGGGTTCTCGCCGGGTCTGGAAAGTCGGTTCCCGTCGCAAAAACAGGAAAAAAACGCCCTTTCACACCAACCCGGGTGTCAGGTTGTGCTCGGTGTTCGATTACAATTGCCTGCTCGGTGCTCCGTCCTCGCCATGGCGCCGTTGTCCCTGCTCGGTCTGCTGCTGAAAGTGGCCGCCTCTCTCCGCTGCTGCCGAGTCCCACCGCCTCACTGTCTCCCTCTCTCTCTCCCCGTGCGCGCCATTTTGGAGACGCGAGCGGCGCGGCGAGGCGAGCCGATTCGGCAGCAGCGGAGACCGGGGACCGAGAGCCGGGCGGGTGGGGCCACACGGGCCGCCGACGAGGTGAGCGCGGGTTTCTCAGGCACACTGCGGGGGGGAAGCGTTCGGGGGTAAAGATGGCCGGGAGGGAGGAAAAGACTTTACCCGGCGGCCTGCTCGCTCTCCTCACGCTCCCTCTCCGGCTGTCTAAGGGTCCGGGCCCCGGGGTTAAAAATGAGCCTCCCTCATAACTAATAAACAGCAGTTTCCCACCTCTCTATATGACCACCGCCAGCGGATGTGGCCTTAAACACACCGGGCCTGCCCGAATTTATTCCCCGTATCATATCATAGATACACCGCTGGCCTGCTCGCTAGCACTCCCCTGCTCGGGCTTCCTGTCCGGAGCTTTGCTAGGCAGTGTGAGCCCTCTGTTATCAGCGCTCTGTGTGAGCAGTACTCCGGTGGATTAACGCTAACCGGCTATCACCCGCGGGTCAGACCCGCTTCTAAACCCGAATTAGCTGCATACATCCCGGTTATCTTTGGCGCCCAGGTTAGCTAGCTTAGCATTTCACATTAGCTAATCGGCTACCCACATTTTATAATGTAACACGTAGATACTCGTTTAGTTTATTTACTTATCGATAAGTTCACAATTAAACAAAAAACAGCCCACTGGAGTTATTTTCATAGTTTTATTTCGTGTTTTATTGTAGTTTAGTTCCAACATGAAAGCTCTGAGTCGACACTTTATAAAAAGGGAGTCGACTCTCAATCTTGGTACAGGCCAATGATCAAGCAGGGAATCGACTCTCCGAAAGAGGATTCGATTCTTGATTCTGGCAATAAAGAGCTATTGATTTACAATTTTTCTCAAATATAATTTTTGATGATAGATTAACAAAATTGTTTGACCAAAAACTGACACCAAATGCCTCTGATACAAATATTAAAATCTAGTAATATTTCACAGCTAAAAGACACAATTCCAGGTTGTATTGGAAATGTTTACCTCTCAAAGTATATTTGATCTTAGTTTAATAATAATACATAATAACAGCCAAACAGAACCATTTCAAAAATCATATTTCGCGTTTTAATGTAGTTCAGGTCTAATGTAAAAGCTGTGAGTAAAAAAAAAAGGAGTCGACTCTCAATCATGATGCAGGCCAATGATGAAGCAGAGAATCGGTTCTTGGTTTCTGGTCATAGAGTCGATTCTATAGATTCAGAATCGATTTTACCCAAGTTATTTAAAAAAAAATTAACATTGTTTAAATATTTAACTAAAAATGTACTCAAAATGAGTTTTTAGCGTTCCATACAAATATTAGAATCTATTAAAAATCAAACAATATAACATTTAGCTGTTATTCAGCATAACATTGTATGTATATATATAAATATATAATATACTTAAATAAATTATCCTGATAGAGTCGATTCAAATGATTTGGAATCAATTTAACCCGTTAGAGTCGAATTGAAAAAGATTAAAAGTATATTTTTACCCATGAAATAACAACAAAATTGTCTGAAAAGTGACAAAAGAAATGTGCGTTTCTTTATATATTTATTTTTAAAACAAATATAGAATTTAGCTATTAGTATATATTTAACAGCTAATCTAAAAGACACAATTCCACGTTGTATTTGAAGTATTTTTTTTCTTCACAGTATATTTTAGTAGTTTAGTATAATAATTGTATGTAATAAAAAAAAGTATTGAAGTCTATCTAATGCAAATATTTCATGTTTTGATATAGTTTAGGTGCAGCGCTAAAGCTTAGAGTCGACTCTTAAAAAGGAGTCGTCTTTCAATCTAAATACAGTCCACAGAGGGAGCAAGGAATCGACTCTCCTAATAAAGAGTCGATTCTCGGTTTCTGGTAAAAGAGTGTGGATTTGAGGTGATATAAATGTTTCTTCACAAATCAACAACATAAAAAATGTAATTTACGAATGATAGAAATGTAGTTCTGACAATAAATCAACAAACGTCTTAAAAACATCAATGTTTTTTTTGCTTTTGATGCAAATATTCATACACACACACACACACACACACACACACACACACACACACTATTTTGCTGTTAAGATTTTACAGCTACTTGAGTACAGTCCACTGTCGGCCCATGCATTTTACACCTAGACCAGTTTTTCTGGGGATTTAAAATGAAGGCAAATTGTGTTTTTTGTAAATTGTACTGGGAAAGAAAACATAAGTATAGAAGGTCTGCACATAAATCAGCTAAAAGAGTTAAAAAACAGTTATTATTCCACATTTTACCAAAAAGAAAATACTAGAAGGACGACATCTAATCACTGAATTTAATCAAAATCTGTAAAATGCCAGAACATTTAAATCAGGATCAGAATCAGGTTTATTGACCAAATGTGTTCACACACACAAAGAATTTGGTTCCATCTGTTGGTGACTTTCAGAAGTACAGACATAAACAAAACTACATTCATCTTATAGACAATACATGCGTGTTAAAGTGCCAAAAGTATTGGGACACCTGCCCTTTCTGTAGCATGAACATTCTCCATCACTTTGAACTAGGAGACCCAAACCTGTTCCAGCTGTGCACCAAGCCAGCTCCATGAACATCTGCTTTCCATGGGTTAGATATAGTGGAAATGGATCTCCTGCTATCGAGACCTTTGGGGTGAATTGGAACGTTGGCTGTGCCATTTTTTCTTGACCAGTTCCACATCGCCTCCACTCTTCTGAGATGATGTTCCACTAGATTTTGTGGAGATTCATTCAGCCACAAGGGTGTCAGTGAAGTACTGAGTAGTGGTGGCCATTCTTGCATTTGATTAAGACATTTTGGCTGTTTTCATGCACCTGGGGGGCAGTCAGCGTTTATCCCACAGGGGCTCAAGATCTCTACAGCAGCAGATCTTCCACTCCAATCCATGGAATCCATCGGTTTGTTTATTTCCAAAGAAACTTTTCTTTCACTTTATGTGAATGAACATATGCATCCGTTATTTACACAGAGTTCTCCATCATCTCTACTGTTACTGATCATCCTGAAGGCTTCAGAAGCCTGAACTTTTAGGACATTTACTGAAGTAGAAACGTAAGAGGAAGCGTTCCACAGATCATAGAGGAATTAATACTTTTATACAGGAACCCATTACCGAGTTCAGCAACCATTTTATTATCTCCTGAAGAGGAACGGATAAAAGTAAGTACACCCTCAGTGATAACAGCTGTGTGTGGTGTAACGATGCAAATCCACACGTCCTCTTCATCATGTTCATGTTTTTGTCTGATTGACAATAAATGTGTGTATCTTCTAATAGAGCAGTTAAAATTCAGTGCTTTGAGTTCAGTTCTCTCATACTGACCACTTGATGTTCTACATGGACCTCATGGTAAAGATCTCTGAGGATCTGAGGATTAGAATCGTTGCTGAGGCTGTAAGAAGATCAGTATCACCCTGAAACTGAGGTACAGTACAGTGTTCAGGGTCATACAGAGGTTTTCTAAGACGGGTTCCACTCAGAACAGACCTCACAAGGGTCCATTGAAGAAGTCGAGTCCTTGTGTTGTACGTCAGGTGTAGAAGCTGCTTCAAAAACGCTGCTTCAGACGCTTGAGTGCTGCAGCGTTGCTTTAGAGGTTGCAGAAGCAGAAGGTTCACACGTCAGTGTTCAGACCGTACACATGCACGCCCCAAACACAAGACCAAGATGACAACTGATTATGGAGCGGCCAAGTGTGTCTCCAGACCTAAACCCTAGTGAGCACTAGTGAGGGGATCCTCAAGCGGAAGGTGTGGAAGCGCCATGTGTGTAACATCCAGCAGCTCCGTGATGTCATTATGGAGGAGTGGAAGAGGATCCCAGCAACAACCTGTGCAGCTCTGGTGAATTCCACACCCAGGAGGATTAAAGCAGTGCTGGAGAACGATGTGCTCTCACACGATATTCACACTTCAGACACAGTTTTGACACGTTCACTGAGGGTGCACTTTCTTTAGTTGTGTTATTTGGACAATAATGACTTATTTTTAGAGGACAGTAAATCTCCGTTTAATTCCTTTAGTTTTGTTCCTTGAGAAGATTCTAAAATCAGTTGCTGATATGTGGAAGATCTCCTGTTATAAACCCTATTGTTTACCTCTGGGATGAATGTGAACGCTGACTGCACCCCAGACCTCATCACCTTCTCACCCACATCAGTACCTGACTTTACTCACACCCTCGCAACTTGAATGATCGCAAATCTCTACAAAATCTAGTGGAACATCTTCTCAGAGTGGAGCTTATTTATGTGTCCACAAAAAAAACTTTGCAAATACTGTGTGTTGATGACTGAATCTTTTTTTGAAATGTGTTTGATCTTCAAGGGAAAATGTTAAAGGTTCCACTGAGGATCCTTCAACTGTGTTTTGCTAAAGGAACCGTTGAAGGATCTTCTGTATTGGTTCTCCTTCAGTCTTATTTCCATAACCCACACTTCCTTTTTGTGTGTGTGTGTGTGTGTGTTGTACAGTGAGAACCCTGCTGGGTCTAGGACTGGTTCTGTCTCCTTATGGCCTCGGAGCAGGATGGCGTTGGAGCCTCCGCCTGCCTCAAGTTGGCCAAACCTCTTCACCTGCAGCACCTGGAGCGCTCACTGCGCCTCGACACCTTCCTCCGCCACTCTTCCAACATCTTCAACCAAAACATATCCAGGTACAAGAGCTTTATCTGCCTTATGTATATACACACACACACCCACACACACACACACACACACACACACCAGTCAAACTTTATATCTGTATTGTAGTTGAAGATTGTGGTGTGTGTTTGTTTCAGTGATGACAGTGATGATGGTCTGGGTGAAGGTCCGTCTCTGGCCCCTTCGAACCCTCATGCTCCAGTGTTGGTGGTGAAGGAGGATGTGTCTGACTCTGAGGATGGCATGAGGAGCTCAGCTGCAGGAGGAAGAGGAGGAGCGGAGTGTGGTACACTGAATGGAGCTCTGCTTCAGGGTAATCATCATCATCATCTTCAACACCATCATTATCATCATCTTCTTCTACACTATACACAAATTGTGTAAAATCATCTTCATCTCTCATCTTCTCTCATCATCTCTCTCACAGAGCACAAAGTGGACAAGTCCAGTCTGTACAACTTCTCCAAGCTGAGGAAGAACAGGAAATGGCTGAAGGTAGCCACACACACACACACACACACACACACACAAACACACACACACACACACACACACACACACAGGGGATAATACAGTCTAATTATTCTACACCTACAGAGCTACCTACCCCACTTTACCCTACCTACCCTAAATACTTACCTTACCCCACTTTACCCTACCCACCCTAAATACTTACCCTACCCCACTTTACCCTACCTACCCTAAATACTTATCTTATCCTACCCCACTTTACCTTACCTACCCTAAATACTTATTTTATCCTACCCCACTTTACCCTACCTACCCTAAATACTTATCTTACCCTACCCCACTTTACCCTACCTACCCTAAATACTTATCTTATCCTACCCCACTTTACCCTACCTACCCTAAATACTTATCTTACCCTACCGCACTTTACCCTACCTACCCTAAATACTTATCTTACCCTACCGCACTTTACCCTACCTACCCTAAATACTTATCTTACCCTACCGCACTTTACCCTACCTACCCTAAATACTTATCTTACCCTACCGCACTTTACCCTACCTACCCTAAATACTTATCTTACCCTACCGCACTTTACCCTACCTACCCTAAATACTTATCTTACCCTACCGCACTTTACCCTACCTACCCTAAATACTTATCTTACCCTACCCCACTTTAC
>MU556250.1:3554293-3591868 GCA_024362625.1 Silurus asotus
AAAAAAAAATATTTATAAAATCAATAATAAATAAATATATTCAGACACTGTGTGCCTGAGCGCCAAACCATTTATTTATTAAAACATAATTATTTATTTAATTTAAAACAAAAATATTATTTATAAGTAAATTATGATGCATTCACTGAACTGGAAATAAAAAAAGTAATAAGCCCCTCCCCCTTTTCAGTATCCTGCATACTTTAATTAGGTAATTAATAAGTGATATAAATGTACAGTGTAGACTCTATAAATAATGTGTTGTGGTTGTATAAACGAGTGATGGAAGAGAAGAGGTTGACAAATACACATCCTCCTGGATGAATCATAGGACCAAAGTTTAGGGTCAGTAGGAATTCTCCAGCTGTGTCTTTCGTCCCTGCGGCTTTTTCAGTCCAGAGAGGAAGTGCAGTCCGATGTGACAGATGTGGGTGCAAAGGAAACTTCCTGTTTTCATCTCTCTCTCTTTTTCTCTCTGCACTGTGTGTGTGTGTGTGTGTGTGTGTGTGTGTAGAGAGACAACATCTGGGGTCCCTTCTTGATCATCTCTCCAGCCTCCACACTCAACAACTGGCACCAGGAGTTCACCCGCTTCGTGCCCAAATTCAAGGTGAGCGCCGCAGCTGCACAGGAAGTCGCACGGGGGGGGGTGGGACGACGCTTTAAATAACCTCGCTGTGCTTTTCCGCTCTCCGTCAACCCACTGAACCGGCTCTGTTTACACATCCGAGAACAATCAAACAAGGTTGAAGAGGCCTATTTTTACCTCGTTAACGCTGCGAACGAAAAACGCGACTCGTCCGGACGTACGATCGCGACCTCTTGCAGTACCGGTTGGTTCCTGCAGGGGGCAGCACTGTATTGATAATGACACTGTGATGTGTTTGCGTTTCTCGCGCAGGTCCTGCCCTACTGGGGGAACCCTCACGACCGTAAAGTCATCAGGAAGTTTTGGAGCCAGGTGAGTTACATGCTGCACAATTACATCCTTTTCTTTGGTCGACGTTGTAGCTGAAGATGTTCCCCTCCTTGTGTGTAGAAAACGCTGTACACGCAGAACGCACCCTTCCATGTCGTGATTACCAGTTACCAGCTAGTGGTGCAGGACGTCAAGTATTTTCAGCGGGTCAAGTGGCAGTACATGGTCCTGGATGAAGCGCAGGCTCTGAAGAGCAGCACCAGGTAAACCACCCAGGGGGCGGGGCCAAGTCGACTAATTAAAATTTAGTCAAAAGTATTGGGACACCCTCCTTTTCCACCCGTATGTGCTTCACTTAAACTATGACACCAAAACCTGTTCCGGCATGACGGTGCACCTGAGCACAACACCAGCTCCATGAGGATCTACTTTCCATGGGTTGGAAGATGTGGAAGATCTCCTGCTACAGAGCTCCAACCTTATCTGGGATGAATGTGAACACTGACTGCACCCCAGGAATCCTCATCTACATCAGTCCCTGACCTCCTGACATCTTTGTAGCTGAATGTATCTCCACAAAATCTAGTGGAACACCATCTCAGAAGAATGGAGATTATTATAAGAGCAAACGGAGGTTACATGTGGAATGGGATGTTTAAAAAGAAGCAATCTTAAGCTCAGGTGTCCTAATACTTTTGTCCGTACACCTCACCATGCCCTTTATCCGAAATAACGTTCTCTCTCTTTTTTTAATTTTTTAAAATTAAAAAATTTGAACACCCCCCCCCAGTGTCATTTCATTTTAAAGCAAAATCCATCCACGTTTTTTTTTTTTTTTTTTTTTTCCCCCATAAAAAAAAAAACCAATAAATCAAAAAAAATCCATATAATTGCACCCTGATGGTCGTGGCGGCGCTTTTGTTCCTCAAAGCGAGCCTGAGGACGGGTTCGATTGTTGTCTTCACATGGCGTGGATTAGCGCCGTCTCGGTGTCCAAAACGCTGCGTGTGAGATGCAGCACATGCACCAGCAGCTTCTGTTGTGGTGTTGAGAAAGATGAAGCATGGAGTTTTCTCAGAGGTGTTGGTTTTCTCTCGGAGTCGTGTTGACAGGTCTTGTTTCGGTTTCTCTGTGATGATGATGATGATGATGATGATGGTGATGGTTCTGCTCCACAGCGTGCGCTGGAAGATCCTGCTTCAGTTCCAGTGCCGAAACCGACTGCTGCTCACTGGGACCCCCATTCAGAACACCATGGCCGAGGTGAGACCGAGAGTGTGTGTGTGTGTGTTTGTGTGTGTGTGTGTGTGTGTGTGTGAGAGAGAGAGGGAGAGACAGATGGAATCAGGGGCTTTATAAATCTGACTCTGCTTCCATCTCCTCAGTTGTGGGCTCTCCTGCACTTCATCATGCCGACGCTGTTCGACTCCCACGAGGAGTTCAACGAGTGGTTCTCCAAAGACATCGAGAGCCACGCCGAGAACAAATCCGCCATCGATGAGAGTAAGTTCTTATATCATATCTGATGGATTGATAGAAGTCACCGTTTGGTCTGATCAAAAGTATTGGGACACCTGAAAATCCCATTCCACATCATTCACTTTGAATCATTTCGTGTGTGTGTGTGTGTGTGTGTGTGTGTGTGTGTGTGTGTGTGTGACGCTGTGGACCATCAGACCAGCTTTCCAGACTGCATATGATCTTGAAGCCCTTCATGCTGCGGAGGATAAAGAAGGATGTAGAGAACGAACTCTCAGATAAGGTACGGTCTCTCACACACACACACACACACACACACACACACACACACACTCGCGTATGTTTGTAGCATAACCTTGCTGTCTTCTTCAGATCGAGATCCTGACGTCGTGCCATCTGACCAGCAGGCAGAGACTTCTGTACCAGGCTCTGAAGAACAAGATCTCCATCGAGGACCTGCTGCAGTCGTCCATGGGCACGGCTCAGCAGTCTCACAGCACCACCAGCAGCCTCATGAACCTCGTCATGCAGTTCCGCAAGGTCTGCTCGCTCTCGTGTTACACTCTGACTTCAGATCGTACCTGGTGAACGTTAAACACGTGTGTTGTGTGTGTGCTGTTGTATTGTGCAGGTGTGTAATCACCCGGACCTGTTTGAGAGACAGGAGACACGTTCCCCGTTCCACATGTCCCTAAAACCGTACGTCATGTCCAAGTTCTTGTTTCGTCACGGCCTCCTTCATACCTGCAGCCCAGAAAGGAGCAGGTGAGTTTCATTCTCTTTTATCTCTTCCTCAGGTTAGTTACGTTTCTGAGACTCAAGATATTTAATCTGACGTGTGTCTCTGTTGTGTCTGATTGTCCCTCTCTCTATCTATTCATTTATTTATGTATTATCTATATACCTGTCTGTCTGTCTGTCTGTCTGTCTGTCTGTCTCTCTCTCTCTCTCTCTCTCTCTCTCTCTCTCTCTCTCTCTCTCTCTCTCTCTCTCTCTCTAGGTCTGCCTGTCTGTCTCTCTAACTATTCATTTATTTATGTATTATCTATATAGCTGTCTGTCTGTCTGTCTGTCTGGCTGTCTCTCTCTCTAGGTTTGCCTGCCTGTCTGTCTGTCTGTTCGTCTGTCTGTCTATTTATGTATTATATATATACCTGTCTGTCTGTCTGTATCTCTCTCTCTCTAGGTCTGTCTGTCTGTCTGTCTGTCTATTCATTTATTTATGTTTTATCTATATACCTGTCTGTCTGTCTCTCTCTCTCTAGGTCTGTCTGTCTGTCTGTCTATCTATTGATTTATGTATGTATTATCTATATACCTGTCTGCTTTCTGTCAGTCTGTCTATCTATCTGATGTGTCTCTTTGATGTGGTGTGTCTCTCTGATGTATTTATCTGATGCTCCTTTCTGATGTGTCTCTCTGTTCTGATGTGTCTCTCTGTTCTGATGTGTCTCTCTGTTCTGATGTGTCTCTCTGTTCTGATGTGTCTCTCTGTTCTGATGTGTCTCTCTGCTTTACAGATTGCTGCAGGCTTTGTTCTCACCGTTCTCCCCTCACCACATCCACCAATCCCTATTTCACACCACAGGTGAGTCTCTCTCTCCTGCATATTGTCTGTCTGTCTGTCTATCTGTCTATCTATCTGATGTGTCTCTTTGATGGGGGGTGTCTCTCTGATGTATTTATCTGATGCGTCTCTCTGTTCTGATGTGTCTCTCTGCTTTACAGATTGCTGCAGGCTTTGTTCTCACCGTTCTCCCCTCACCACATCCACCAATCCCTATTTCACACCACAGGTGAGTCTCTCTCTCCTGCATATTGTCTGTCTGTCTGTCTATCTGTCTATCTGTCTATCTATCTATCTATCTCTCTCTCTCTCTTTCTCTGACTGTTTCTCTGCCTTTCTTTCTCACATGCTGCGTGTCTCCTTTATTTTCATTGTGGACGTTCACACACTCTGTCTCTGCTGTTCTCCAGGTGATGAAGGCAGCTGCTTCTCGTTTCTGCGTTTTATTGACGTCTCTCCTGCGGAGATGTCCAACGCCATGCTGCAGGGAACTCTGGCCAGGTCTGATTCCTTTACACACGCTGGATCATTTATTCCACACACACACACACACACACACACACACACACACACACACACCCCTATCTATCTATCTATCTATCTATCTATCTATCTATCTATCTATCTATCTATCTATCTATCTATCTATCTATCTATCTGTCTGTCTGTCTGTCTGTCTGTCTGTCTGTCTGTCTGTCTGTCTGTCTGTCTATCTGTCTATCTATCTGTCTATCTATCATCACTGTGCTCTCCTCCTGATGCACTTCTTCTTTCTGTGTTTAGATGGCTTGCACTTTACCTCTCCTTTAAAGCTGCTCACCGGCTGCATCACCACCGGCTCTGGCGTGAGGAGGATGAGGATGGTGATGGCTGTGGGAGGAAGGCAGAGGGAAGTGGGATCTCCAGATCGTGTTATCTGTCTAACAGAGATTTAATCCTGTGGCCGGACAGAACCACGTCGTTCCCTAATGCACGCAGCAGCACTGTTCTACAGGTGTGTGTGTGTGTGTGTGTGTGTGTGTGTGTGTGTGTGTGTGTGTGTGTGTGTAATAAATATGGAGTGACACGTGGAGATCAGTAAGGTCATGAACAAATGTGTGCACTTGCTGTTTTACTCTGGAACTATTTTGTACAAGTCGTGTCTGAATACTTTTGGTCATGTTTATCTTGTGGAGAAAAAAACGAATGTCTGTTCATTATAGTTCTATCAATGCTGATGTGATCAACAATTCCATCTATGGACAAAAATACCCTGTCTGTCTGTCTGTCTGTCTGTCTATCTATCTGTCTCTATATGTCTGTCTGTCTGTCTGTCTGTTTGTTTGTTTATCTATCTGTCTGTCTGTCTGTCTGTCTGTCTGTCTGTCTGTCTGTCTGTCTGTCTGTCTGTCTATCTGTCTCTATATGTCTGTCTGTCTGTTTGTTTGTTTATCTATCTATCTGTCTGTCTGTCTGTTTGTCTGTCACACACACACACACACACACACACATGCACACACACACACACACACACACACACACTCTGAGGCTGTCATTACAGATGGGGCAGTTTTGCTTTCATTGCTGAAATAAATGACATGGTCTCCACATTCTCCAGCATAGAGTGTGTGTGTGTGTGTGTGTGTGTGTGTGTGTGTGTGTGTGTGTGTGTGTGTGTGTGTGTGTGTTGATGATCTGGTGAACAGCTGAAGGCAGGAGAAGCTCTGCTCCCTCTCAGGTGCTGACAGAAAGCTGTAATCCTACTCTGACGTATGTGGCGTCTCACAGCTCCACCAGAGCATAGAGGAGAACCTGACACCTGGTACACATTGGGAATGTCTGGACATGGAGAACCCTGATCCCAGATTCCCGGCATCTGGTTCCCCGCTCTTAGCTTTCCAAACCAAATTTGTGTTCCAAGAAAGCTGGAGATTAAGTTTTGGATTCGTTTTTAAGGTTAAATTAAAGCAGCAGTTCCAATTCTATTAGATTGTTCCTAATTAAAGGTGGGGTCAGAATTCTTATTAAATTATTTATTAAAACATGCTCTGTTGGGCCCTTGAGCAAGGCCCTTAATTCACCCCCTGTGCTCCAGGGCTGCTGTATCATGGTTTAATGCTGATCCAGAAGCACTGAGCAGCTAAGGGTTAGGGGCCTTGCTCAAGGGCCCCAACAGTTGAGTTGCTAGGATTTAAACTCACAACCTTCTGATCAGAAGACTAACATCTGCACCACTTTGCTATGATCCTTCAGAAGATTATTTGTTTTCATCTCTGATTATAAAGCCACACGAAATCTCTGAAAAAGTGTGAATTTTGACGATCCAGGCGCCTGGGCCTTCACCAACGCCTTTCGGGTCTTTTTCCAACCGCACTTGTAAAGATTTCCAGACCAGCCTCCATGCTTGTGGGTTGGGAACGCAGCCTGGACTACAGCTCTCCAAACACCCATCCCTCGTTCCTTCACACCTCCTCTTCCAGCCTTGATCACGGCTGCTATTTTTTGGGAAATGCTCCGAGCCTCTGCTCTTCTCTGTGCACTTCATGAGCCACTCGGTAATATGAGACTCATTATGACCCTTAATCCCAACCCGGTCTGGATGTTCCTAGAGACCCCCCAAGGTTAAAACATCTACCTGAAAATATCCCAACACAGAAAGGTGTGTAGGAAAAGCTGCAGTGATGAGCAGGAACACCAGGGGGCGCTCTGTAGCCGTGTTTGCTCATCAGACGCCCAGAATCATTAACGTTTTTTTTTTGCCGTAGGATCTGGTTTTCACTTCTCTCCGGCCGTGGATCTTCACACACACAGATGTTGTGATACGCAGCAGATGCTCCAACACTTCCAGTCTCAGACCCTGCCAGCCCACCCAGCTACCCAAGTTTCTCCTTACGGCTACACCCAGGGTAATTACACACACACACACACACACACACACACACACACACACACGGGATACAGAATACCAAAAACTCATTATGAATTTTAATAGTGACCCAAAATGTAAGAAAAGAAAAGCAATTAATGCTCCATTAATGCGTAAAGTCTGAGTTAATTGAATTCTTATACATATTTTATAATAAAATTATAAATTGAAGCTTTAAATGAGGCAGTGAATTAACGATCTTTTAGATCTGGTTTGAAATAAAGTCTATTTTAAGGGGCGGAGAAAATGCAAATGCTAACTTTTAAATTATAATAGTTAGTTAGCTGGGGGCGGAGCCTAATTCTGGGATTCCTAAGATGTAAACAGTTAATTTTATTTAGAAAAATAGTCCTAAAAAAAAAATCCAATGGATAATTGGGGCCAATATTCTGGCCCAGAAAATGAAACGCTTTATATTAAATTATTGAATACAACTGTATCAATTCTTTTAACCAGATATATTTTAGGGACAGAATGTAAATTTGAATGTAAATCGGCACGTAATATGAAGATATTAACCGAAATGGACAATATTTCTGGGCCAGAAAAGGTAAAAAAAAAAAACAATAAATAAAGAATCTCATGAGAGCCATTGGTTCTAGTTGTGGGCGGGGCCTGTTTCTGGGCCGGATTATATTAAATTATTGAATACAACTGTATCAATTCTTTTAACCAGATATATTTTAGGGACAGAATGTAAATTTGAATGTAAATCGGCACGTAATATGAAGATATTAACCGAAATGGACAATATTTCTGGGCCAGAAAAGGTAAAAAAAAAAAAACAATAAATAAAGAATCTCATGAGAGCCATTGGTTCTAGTTGTGGGCGGGGCCTGTTTCTGTGCCAGAAAAAAAAAAAAAATTAGCTATAAAAAATCATTTGAGTTCATTTAGTTCTAGTTGTGGGCGGGGCCTGTTTCTGGGCCGGAAATGAGAAAAAGTAGCTATAAATAATCATTTAAGTTAATTTAGTCCTAGTTGTGGGCGGGGCCTGTTTCTGGGCCGGAAATTATAAAAAAAGTAGCTGTAAATAATCATTTAAGTTAATTTAGTCCTAGTTGTGGGCGGGGCCTGTTTCTGGGCCGGAAATTATAAAAAAAAGTAGCTATAAATAATCATTTAAGTTCATTTAGTTCTAGTTGTGGGCGGGGCCTGTTTCTGGGCCGGAGATTGTAATTAAGTAATTAGTGATAATATTAAGTTTTATTTGGAGGCATGGAAATGAACATTGTCCTGCTGGAATCCTGCATGTTTTTTTTATTTAAAGTGTCTTTTTGCAATTTCGCACATTGACGAGAATGTTGCCTGGGGGCGGAGCCTATTTTTCATCCAGAAAAGTCCAAAAACTTCAGAGGGATCGTGGAGCTGGAGTTTATTTCTGGGCCAGAAAACTGTTAAACAATGCTTTAAATGAAGACACTAGTAAGATGATGTGCGTTACAGTATTGCGTATCAGGTTTTTGTTGTTGTTTTGATCAAAGGATGCGACTCTTAAAGGTCTAGGAAGACTCCATTATAACACAGACTGTGCCTTTAAAAGACGAGACACACAGTCTGATCTTGTGGAGATGTTGTGTAACCGGCGCTGGGTTCAGGGGGTTCAGACAAATCGTTCGTTCGCTGAAACTTTGTGTTGTACAAACTGAATCCAGCGGCGGCAGCAGCAGCAGCACGTATGGCGGCCCCCTGACAGCGGTCTCCTGCGGTACCACAAACAAACATCCAATTTAAAATAAAACCTCAAACGCTGCGGCGTGGCCCGAATTCAATCCCGCGTTTATTTATTCTCCACGAGCTACTGACAGATCTGCAGCTCGGGCCGAGCTCGACCTCCCCGTGACACGAGCCGCAGAAAAGCTCGGTCTCGATCACATCAGAGCAACACTGCAAATTGGGTTTTTATCTCGATTATTACGAGCGCAATAACGGAGCACGTCAGCGGGGTTTCGAATTTAGCTTTATCTACAACGTGCGTCTGAATACCACCGATGGGAATTTTCCATGCTTTCAGCTGCGGGGGAAAAAAAAGTTCCAGAAAAGCCGGTTTATTCCGAATCTCTTTTACGGATTCGGTTCACGTCGTTGGATACGACAAATAAAATTACAGAGGTTTACTTGTTCCGCCTCCTGTCTTTTACTGACCAGAACTTTACTGGTTATTCTGACACTATGCTGTGGGTGTGGCCAACACCGTAATCACCTGAAGCGCTGTTGATTCCTGGCGCGACACATTTTCTCTGTATTGGCGGCTGACGAATTTAAAATTGACGTTACATATTGGGAACTGTTTCGTATTGGAAACTGTAAACTGAAGCTTCACAGGTGTATCAGGGGGCGGAGCCTGTATTTTTGTGCCAGAAATCCGAAATAAAGCAGTTAGTGAGATCTATCATTTCTGGTTAGAGATCAAAGCAATTTTTTTTGTTTGAAAGAGCTCTTTGTTTTAGGTGGGGCGGAGCCTTTTCATTGGCCGAAAATGAAAACGCTTATAATTGCTGAAATAGAAAGGTCTATTGGTTCAAGGTGAGGGGTGGAGCTTATTTACAGGCCTGAAATTGCTAACAGATGCTTTGAATGATTGGAATAGAAAGATCTGTTGGTTGTAGTGGGGGCGGAGCCTATTTATGGGCTGGAAATAGTAACCAGAAGCCTTAAAGCAAGTGCGTATTGCGATCGTTTATTCTGTAGATGTGTATTATTTTTGATTGGTCGTCCTTTAGCCTTTCTGCAGTTCACACACATTTAAATTCCAGGCGTGAGTGCTGCGTCCCCTCGTCCCCGGGCCGTCCCCTCGTCTCTGCTGTATGTCAGTGGGACTCGGCACGGCGTTGGCCCCCGGCCCGGGGCATATGGGCACTGTGGGAAAGTGATAAGATAGATTAGCGCCACTCCCCCCACCACAACCCCCCCCGCCCCCCCCTCTCACTCTCGCCATATTCACACGGAGCTCTTGACCTCGTCGGCTTTTAAGGCCACATGTGCGTGTACGGCCTCTGATTGGTCAGATGTCCGCGCGGCAGCCCGAGACCCCGGGCCAAAACCCGAGCTGTTTTCAGCAGTGATAAGAATAAAAGGAAGATAATATCATCCGCTTGTCAGCGAGCCATAAAACTCTGGGGTAGAGCTGAAAGAACGAGAGAGTGAGGGATGTGGAGGAGAAGAGGAGGAGAGGAATGAAATGGAAGGGGGGGGGGGGGGGGGGTATTCACTACAGGAAATGGTCATCTGTTTAGCAAAAGACCTGTTAGCCCTGTTAGCACCCCAGACCTCTGCTGTGCTTTCCTGTCAGCGCTGTGTGTGTGTGTGTGTGTGTGTGTGTGTGTGTGTGTGTGTGTGTGTGTGTGTGTGTGTTCACTATTGCATGCCACTTGTTCAAGCTTTTATTAAGTGTAATATTTCTTATACACTCACCCACTCATATCCCCACCCCCTATACGATAGATAGATAGATAGATAGATAGATAGATAGATAGATAGATAGATAGATAGATAAAGACAGACAGACAGACTTTATGCTTTAATGCAATACAGCTACATTTATACTCATTCTCTCTCTCTTTCTCTCTCTCTCTCTCTCTCTCTCTCTCTATGTTTTAAAGGTGACAGCCCTTCCAGTCGAGCGTTACTGTGCGGACCGCAGCGCTGAGTACGAGTGGAGGCGTGTCCGTGACGGCGGAAGTTCGACCACCAAGCAGTGCTTCCTGTTCGGGTCACCTGACCTTTTTAAGGTGACAGCCCTTCCAGTCGAGCGTTACTGTGCGGACCGCAGCGCTGAGTACGAGTGGAGGCGTGTCCGTGACGGCGGAAGTTCGACCACCAAGCAGTGCTTCCTGTTCGGGTCACCTGACCTGGCGCACACCTGGGCCTCGCGAGCGCAGTACTTCCACCCTGAGAGCCCGGGCGGGGTGATGTCCCTGCAGCCCAGACACGGCTGGTCTTTTATCAGGATACCGGGTGAGTCTCGTAGATGTGGCACATCAGCACCACGGCGCCCCCCATCGTCACCCTCTGATAACGCTACATCATTTCTCTGTATCCGTCTATTGTTCCTGCTGTATGAGCCGAGCAACTTTCTCACAGCTCCTTCGTTTGATTTGCAATGAAGCCCAGCGCCAGGAGAAGCACACTCACACATGAACTCTCACACACACACACACACACGTTTGCAGCTCGTCTTGATTTTATTATTATTATCACAGTTTTTGTGGGGTAGGTCGGACAGGGATACGGTCTCTCTCTTTGCTATTGTGTGTGTGAGTCAGAGTCGGAGGAAACGCTCCAGAGGCTGCCAGAGAGACCCGTGGGAGAGTGGTGCAGGTCACGATGGCCACCATCCCGGGCCGCCTCGGGGCCACGACCTTCGCCTGATCCGCTTCTCCGTCACTGTCAGCGTTTGGCTCGAACCGCCAAACTTTATTCAAAGTTACACAGAGCGAGTTTTTTCGCCATTTTTTTTTTTTTCCCAGATGTTTTTTTTTTTATTTTTTACACACACACACACACACAGAGTCCTGTGAAGTAGGGAGGGGGGACAAAGCCAGGAAGTTCGACTCTCGGGCATTGTCTCAGTGTATTGTTAACCAGGCGCGAGTGTGTGTGTGTGAGTGAGCTCCAGCGCTCATTCACAGAGCCGAGCCGCTGCTGCTCTCGCTCCTTTTCCCATTTTCTCAGAGCCGTACTGTACCCTGGGAAGGAAATGACACAACAAAACACAGGGCTCATTCGAAAACCCCGACATCAACATCAATCTCGCCGCCATCGTAATCGCAGCCATCATAATAACCATCATCACCACCCTGTGAGGACAGAGCGCGGCTCGAACACGCCTTTAACGAGGCACTTTATAACTGCCAATATCTATATATCAGCTTAGCTGCACGAGTATTTCCGTTATTCACACACACACACACACACACACACACACACACACACACACACACACACACATTTTTTGGCTTTATTTATTTATGAATTAATTTATATGTATTTTCTTGATTGCATACAAACATAATTTAATTGTTCTCATTTTCTAGCTATTTACTGTGTGTGTGTGTGTGTCTGTCTACTTGCGTCTGTCTGTCTGTCTGTCTATCTCTGTGTGTGTGTGTGTGTGTGTGTGGTTGTCTGTCTGCTTGTGTTTCTATGTGTGTGCCCATCTGTCTTTCTGTCTATCTGTCTGTGTGTATGTTTGTGTGTGTGTGTGTTTGTTCACCTGTCTGTCTGTCTGTCTGTCTGTCTTTGTTTGTGTGTGTCTGGTGGTCTGTCTGCTTGTGTTTCTGTTTGTGTGCCCATCTGTCTGTCTGTCTATCTGTGTGTGTGTGTGTGTGTGTGTGTGTGTGTGTGTTTGTTCACCTGTCTGTCTGTCTGTCTGTCTGTCTCTCTGTCTCTCTGTCAGTCTGTGTTCCCATATGTGTGCATGTCTTCATATTTCTGTCTGAACCAATCAGAACCCAGCTCAGTGTTCCACTGAGAGAAGAAGACCACAGATGAAGCTGTAGAAAACCTTCTTTTACAGAAACACCTTTTCATAATCTTTTTCCTCTGAAGCCAAACTCTCATATTTAGAAGTCGGTCCGATGGTTCATTGTTAAGAAATCTCACCGTGTGTGTGTGTGTGTGTGTGTGTGTGTGTGTGGTAATGAACCTCCAGCAGGAGCGCTGGCGTCATGGTTTTTTTAACGTAAGCACGGAATGTCAGCGCAGGACACCCCACAAAAGACCAGCAGTCATGTTAGAGGGCCAATAGTTTGTGGACACCTGAGCATAAGATCAATGTGCTGCTTCTTGAACATCCCAATCCACATCCGTGATTTGCTCCTATATAATGAGCTCCACTCTTTTGGGAAGATGTTTTACTAGATTTTGTGGAGATTTGTGTGAGATCTTCCACTCCACCACCATGTAAAGCAGATCTTGCTGGAACAGGTTTGGGTCTCCTAGTTCAAATAGAAAATTTCATGCTCCAATTATGTGCCTTGAAGTTTGAAGAAGAAGAAGAAGAACATATGGGTTGAAAAAATAGGAAAAAAAAGTGTCCCAATACTTTTGCCACGCATGTGTAATGTAGATGTAGTCAGAGCATGGAGGCTTATGAAGCTATCCCAGATACTGAAATTACAGCCAATATCGACAAAAATCAATTCTGGTGGTTTCATCCATGATGGTGTTCTTCACTGGGTTCCTCTAAGCTTTGACTCATCACTCTCCTCCTTCTCTTTTCTCATACGCCTTTCTTACTGTAACTGCATTACAGACCTCTATTGAAGTGGAGGTGTGTGTGTGTGTGTGTGTGTGTGTGTGTGTGTGTGTGTGTGTGTGAGGGGGGGCAGTAATTGGTCTTAGTTTGCAGTGTGTGTGTGTGTGTGTGTGTGTGTGTGTGTGAGGGGGGGCAGTAATTGGTCTTAGTTTGCAGACAGCCTGTGGGAAACTGCGCTTTCCCTTCCTGTTCCTTCAAAGAATCCCCCTAGCAAAATGGGCGGAAATATTATCGGCTCTTTTTTCTTTTCTTTTTTTTTTCTGACTTTTGGATTTTTGGCGAGACATAATTGTTTCTCCAAAGTGCGAGTGGTGTTTTTTTTTCCCCGCTACTGTGAGAAGAGTTTCTTCCTGTACTCTCACCTCACAGCTATCACAGCTGTAGTGTAATGTAAAGGTCGTGCACCGTGCTCCTTAGGACGTCCTCACTCCTTCCTGTCCTCTAGGTGGAGCTGTTTGGTCTCGTTTTTTTATTTTCTGTGAACCTCACGGAGGGAATTTTGCGTGGAATATGTGACCGCTTAATTGAAGCTCGACCCCTGACCTTGGCCTGACCCTCGTCAACTAGATAAATTCCACCAAAGCCCCAGCTGTGATCCGTTCTTGCTTTTTGACCTCCCGGGCCTGGTCATGTGACCTGAACGCACAATAAACAATGGCAGTGAATTTTATTGGGGGAAATTTTTATAAAATTCAATCACAAGATAATTAGATTGACAAGTGAAACAGGAAGTGACCTCACATCAGGTCTTAGCAGCTCATTAGAATATTAGATTTGTTACAGGAAGTGACCTCACAACCCATATCTAGAGCTCATTAGAATGTGTGAGGATGTAGCGTGGTGTTAAACAGGAAGTGACCTCACGTCATTAGAATATGTGAGGGATGTAGCGTGGTGTTAAAAAGGAAGTGACCTCACGTCATTAGAATATGTAAGGGATGTAGCGTGGTGTTGAACAGGAAGTGAACTTACGTCATTAAAACATGTGAGGGATGTAGCGTGGTGTTAAACAGGAAGTGACCTCACGTCATTAGAATATGTGAGGATGTAGCGTGGTGTTGAACAGCAAGTGACCTCACGTCATTAGAATATGTGTGAGGATGAAGTGTGGTGTTGAACATGAAGTGACCTCACATCATTATAATATGTGTGAGGATGAAGTGTGGTGTTGAACAGGAAGTGACCTCACGTCATTAGAATATGTGAGAGGATGAAGCGTGGTGTTGAACAGGAAGTGTCCTCACGTCATTATAATATGTGAGGATGTAGCGTGGTGTTGAACAGGAAGTGACCTCACGTCATTAGAATATGTGTGAGGATGAAGTGTGGTGTTGAACAGGAAGTGTCCTCACGTCATTATAATATGTGAGGGATGTAGCGTGGTGTTGAACAGGAAGTGACCTCACATCATTAGAATATGTGTGAGGATGAAGTGTGGTGTTGAACAGGAAGTGACCTCACGTCATTAGAATGTGTGAGAGGATGAAGTGTGGTGTTGAACAGGAAGTGTCCTCACGTCATTATAATATGTGAGGGATGTAGCGTGGTGTTAAACAGGAAGTGACCTCACGTCATTAGAATATGTGAGAGGATGAAGTGTGGTGTTGAACAGGAAGTGACCTCACGTCATTATAATATGTGTGAGGATAAAGTGTGGTGTTGAAAAGGAAGTGACCTCACGTCATTAGAATATGTAAGGGATGTAGCGTGGTGTTGAACAGGAAGTGAACTTACGTCATTAAAACATGTGAGGGATGTAGCGTGGTGTTGAACAGGAAGTGACCTCACGTCATTATAATATGTGTGAGGATGAAGTGTGGTGTTGAACAGGAAGTGACCTCACGTCATTATAATATGTGTGAGGATAAAGTGTGGTGTTGAACAGGAAGTGACCTCACGTCATTAGAATATGTGTGAGGATGAAGTGTGGTGTTAAACAGGAAGTGACCTCACGTCATTAGAATATGTGTGAGGATGAAGTGTGGTGTTGAACAGGAAGTGACCTCACGTCATTACAATGTGTGAGAGGATGAAGTGTGGTGTTGAACAGGAAGTGACCTCACGTCATTACAATGTGTGAAAGGATGAAGTGTGGTGTTGAACAGGAAGTGACCTCACGTCATTAGAATATGTGAGAGGATGAAGTGTGGTGTTGAACAGGAAGTGACCTCACATCATTAGAATATGTGAGAGGATGTAGCGTGGTGTTGAACAGGAAGTGACCTCACATCATTAGAATATGTGAGAGGATGTAGCATGGTGTTGAACAGGAAGTGACCTCACGTCATTAGAATATGTGAGAGGATGTAGCGTGGTGTTGAACAGGAAGTGACCTCACGTCATTATAATGTGTGAGAGGATGAAGTGTGGTGTTGAACAGGAAGTGACCTCACGTCATTAGAATGTGTGAGAGGATGAAGTGTGGTGTTGAACAGGAAGTGACCTCACGCTGTGTTTCAGATAAGGAGAGTCTGATCACAGACAGTGGAAAACTCCACACTCTGGACCTGCTGCTGACTCAGCTAAAGTCTCAGAACCATCGCGTCCTCATCTACTCTCAGATGACCCGCATGATCGACCTGCTGGAGGTGAGAGCTTTCACACTCCTCCTTCCTTCATTCTCTCACTCCTTTATCCCCTCACTCCTTTATCTCCCCTCACTCCTTTATCTCCTCACTACTTTATCTCTCCTCACTCCTTCATCTCCCCTAACTCCTTTATCCCCTCACTCCTTTATCTCCCCTCACTCCTTTATCTCTACTCACTCCTTTATCTCTACTCACTCCTTTATCTCTCCTCACTCCTTCATCTCCCCTCACTCCTTCATCTCCCCTCACTCCTTCATCTCCCCCCACTCCTTTATCTCTCCTCACTCCTTCATCTCCCCTAACTCCTTTATCCCCTCACTCCTTTATCTCCCCTCACTCCTTTATCTCTACTCACTCCTTTATCTCCCCTCACTCCTTTATCTCCTCACTCCTTTATCTCTCCTCACTCCTTCATCTCCCCTAACTTCTTTATCTCTCCTCACTCCTTTATCTCTCCTCACTCCTTTATCTCTACTCACTCCTTTATCTCTCCTCACTCCTTCATCTCCCCTCACTCCTTCATCTCCCCTCACTCCTTCATCTCCCCCCACTCCCTTATCCCCTCACTCCTTTATCTCCCCTCACTCCTTTATCTCCCCTCACTCCTTTATCTCTCCTCACTCCTTCATCTCCCCTCACTCCTTCATCTCCCCTCACTCCTTTATTCACTCACTCCTTTATCTCTCCTCACTCCTTCATCTCCCCTCACTCCTTCATCTCCCCCCACTCCTTTATCCCCTCACTCCTTTATCTCCCCTCACTCCTTTATCTCTCCTCACTCCTTCATCTCCCCTCACTCCTTCATCTTCACTCACTCCTTTATCTCCTCTCACTCCTTTATCCCCTTACTCCTTTATTCTCTCACTCCTTTATCCCCTCACTCCTTTATTCTCTCACTCCTTTATTCCCTCACTCCTTTATCTCCTCACTCATGTATCCCCTCACTCCTTCATCCTCACTCCTTTATCCACTCACTCCTTTATCCCCTCACTCTTTTATCCTCTCACTCCTTTATCCCATCACTTTTGATCCTCTCACTCCTTTATCTCCTCACTCCTTTATCCTCTCCCTCCTCCATCTCCTCCCTCCTTTATCCTCTCATTCCTTCATTTTCTCACTCCTTCATCTCTTCACTACTTTATCCCTTCACTCCTTTATCTCCTTACTCCCTTATTCCCTCACTCCTTTATTCCCTCACTCCTTTATCCCCTCACTCCTTTATTCCCTCACTCCTTTATCCATTCACTCCTTTATCCCCTCACTCCATTATTCCCTCACTCCATTATTCCCTCACTCCTTTATCTCCTTACTCCTTCATCTTTTCACTCCTTTATTCCCTCACTTTTTTATTCCCTCACTCTTTTATCCCCTCACTCCTTTATTCAATCACTCCTTTATTCCCTCACTCCTTTATCCCTTCACTCCTTTATTCCCTTACTCCTTTATTCCCTCACTCCTTTATCCCTTGTCCCCTCACTCCTTTATCCCCTCACTCCTTTATCCCCTCACTCCTTTATCCTCTAATTCCTTTATCCCCTCAGTCCTTTATCCCCCCACTCCTTTATTCCCTCACTCCTTTATCCCCCCACTCCTTTAGCCCCTCACTTCTTCATCCCTTCACTCCTTTATTTCCTCACTCCTTTATCCCCACACTCCTTTGTCTTCTCACTCTTTTGTCCCTTGTCCCCTCACTCCTTTATTCCCTCGCTCCTTCATCTCCTCACCCCTTTATCCCCCCACTCCTTTATCCCCCCACTCCTTTATCCCCTCACTCCTTTATCCCCTCACTCCTTTATCCCCTCACTCCTTTATCCCCCCACTCCTTTAGCCCCTCACTTCTTTATCCCTTCACTCCTTTATTTTCTCACTCCTTTATCCCCACACTCCTTTGTCTTCTCACTCCTTTGTCCCTTGTCCCCTCACTCCTTTATTCCCTCGCTCCTTCATCTCCTCACCCCTTTATCCCTCCACTTCTTTATTCCCTCACTCCTTATCCCTTACTGTTTTATCTTTTCACTCCTTTATCCCCTCACTCCTTTATTCCCTCACTCCTTTATCCTCTTACTCCTTTATCCCCTCACCCCTTTATCCCCTCACTCCTTCATCCTCTCACTCCTTTGTCCCTTGTCCCCTCACTCCTTTATTCCCTTACTCTTTTATTCCCATCACTCCTTTATCCCCTCACTCCTTTATTCCCTTGCTTCTTTATTCTCTCACTACTTTATCCCCTCACTCCTTTATTCCCTTGCTTCTTTATTCTCTCACTACTTTATCCCCTCACTCAATTGACCCCTTAATCAATTATCCTTTCACTCCTTTATCCCCTCACCCCTTTATCCCCTCACTCCTTCATCCTCTCACTTATTTATCCCCTCACCCCTTTATCCCCTCACTCCTTCATCTCCTCACTCCTTTATCCTCTTATCCTTTATCCCCTTACTCCTTTATTTCTTCACTCCTTTATTCCATCAATCCTTTATCCTCTCACTCCTTAATCCACTTACTCCTTTATTCCCCTCACTCCTTTATCCTCACTCCTTTATTCCCTCGCTTTACAATTTTCTCACTACTTTATCCCCTCACTCAATTAACCCCTTGCTCAATTATCCTCTCACTCCTTTATCACCTCACCCCTTTATTCCCTCACTCCTTTATTTCCTCACCTATTTATCCTCTAACTTTTTTATTCTCTCACTTATTTTTCCTCTCACTCCTTTATCTCCTTTATCCTCTCAATTTTTTTATTCCCTCACTCCTTTATCCCCTCACCCCTTAATCCTCTCACTCCTTTATCACACTCCTTTATCCCCTTACCCATTTATCCTCTCACTTTTTTATTCTCTCACTCCTTTGTCCTCTCACTCCTTTATTTCCTTGATCCTCTGAATTGTTTTATCCCCTCACTCCTTTATCCCCTCACTCCTTTATCCCCTCACTCCTTTATCCCCTCACCCCTTCATCCTCATACTTCTTTATTCTATCACTCCTTTATCCCCTCACTCCTTTATCCCCTCACCCCTTAATTTTCTCACTCCTTTATCCCCTCACCCCTTAATCCTCTCACTCCTTTATCACACTCCTTTATCCCCTTACCCATTTATCCTCTCACTTTTTTATTCTCTCACTCCTTTGTCCTCTCACTCCTTTATTTCCTTGATCCTCTGAATTGTTTTATTCTCTCAACCCTTTATCCCCTCACTCCTTTATCCCCTCACCCCTTAATCCTCATACTTCTTTATTCTATCACTCCTTTGTCCCCTCACTCCTTTATCCCCTCACCCCTTAATCCTCATACTTCTTTATTCTATCACTCCTTTATCCCCTTTACTCCTTTATCCCCTCACCCCTTAATTTTCTCACTTCTTTATCCCCTCATGCCTTTATCCTCTTACTTCTTTATCCCCTCACTCCTATATTCTCTCACTCCTTGATTCCCACTCTCATGTGAATGCTGGAAGGAGGTTGCCAGGTGTTTATAAACACTTCACTTCCTGTGTTTGTGGAGAAGTTGCATCATGGGAAAAAACAGTAAAGAATCTAATGATTCCTGTCATCCCTGATTTCTTTTTTTTCTTTTAAATAAGTTCATTTTATAACTCTTAATAATGACAATACACGCACACACACACGCACGAGCACACACATGCACACGCGCACACACACGCGCACAAACACACACACACACACTCACTCAGTGATGAAACCCAGTCCTCAGATCTTGATCTAGCAGGTTCCCCTGCACCATGTGTGTGCTGAAGGAGGTCCTGAGCGAGTCCTCGGCTGGAGCAGCTGGACTGCATTTAGACCTTGTGATCAGCTCTGAGGAGCAGAATGCCTTTTCTCTCTGTTTAGCTTCAATCTTCTCATTTTCCCCCCCTTTTTTTACACTGAATAATAAATGGAGACAGCAGTGGTGATCGTGTGGGGGAGTAGATGTAGAGATCACCATCACACCACTCACTAATCAATAGATCTTCAGGGTCCAGCAGAAATCTCACTACGGCATCTCACACTGATCACGTTACAGGGAGTGGGGAGGGGGGATGAAAAAGAAGGAAAGAGTGAATAAGAAATGGAGAAAAGGTAAAAAAAAGAAAGAATGAGAGATTCAGAAAGAAAGAAAGATTTGTAGTTTGTGATGAACGTGTATTAACGTGTCCTTCTTGTGTTTATTTTACAGGAGTACATGGTGTACAGGAAACACACATACATGCGACTGGACGGTTCGTCTAAGATCTCAGAGCGTCGTGACATGGTGGCTGACTTCCAGAGCCGGTGAGCTGTCTGTCTGTCTTTCTCTCTCTCTGTCTGCCTGTCTGTCTTTCTGTCTGTCTGTCTGTCTTTCTCTCTCTCTGTCTGCCTGTCTGTCTGTCTTTCTTTTTTCTCTCTGTCTGTCTCCCTGTCTTTCTTTCTCTCTGTCTGCCTGTCTTTCTTTCTCTCTGTCTGCCTGTCTGTCTTTCTGTCTGCCTGTCTGTCTTTCTCTCTCTCTGTCTGCCTGTCTGTCTGTCTTTCTTTTTTCTCTCTGTCTGTCTCCCTGTCTTTCTTTCTCTCTGTCTGCCTGTCTTTCTTTCTCTCTGTCTGCCTGTCTGTCTTTCTGTCTGCCTGCCAGTCTGTCTTTCTTTCTCTCTGTCTGCCTGCCTGTCTGTCTTTCTTTCTCTTTGTCTGCCTGTCTGTCTTTCTTTCTCTCTGTCTGCCTGTCTTTCTTTCTCTCTGTCTGTCTGCCTGTCTGTCTGTCTGTCTCTCTGTCTTTCTTTCTCTCTGTCTGCCTGCCTGTCTGTCTGTCTGTCTTTCTGTCTGCCTGTCTGTCTTTTTTTTCTTTCTTTTTTTACTTTTTACTTAATTTCTTTCTTGTTTTCTTTCTGTTTCTTATTTTTTCTTTTTTCCTATCTTTCTTACTTTCTTTTGCATTATTCATTCCATTTCTTTCTTGCTTTCCTTTTCATTATTTTTTCTTTCATTGAATTTCTTTCTTTCTTGCATTCTTTCCTTTTTTTCCTATTTTTTATTTCTCATAAATTTTTCCTTTTCTTTTACCCTTCTTTCATCGCTTCAAGTTTCTCTTTTTTCCCTTCTCATTTCTTTCTTATTTTCTATACTTTCCTTTTCCGTCTTTTTTTTCTTTTCCATTCTTTTTCTCTTTTTCTTTCCCTTCTTTCTGTTTTCTCGCCTTCTTGTCCTGTAGTATAGTTTCTCTGAGAGTGTAGTTGAGGGTGGAGGGTATGAGAGTCGCCCGTATGGCGGCGGGTCGTGTGTCAGTGTGTCTCTGGGTGAACTTTAGAGAACATGCTGTAATTAGTGTTTGTTCTGGAGGTTCCTTGGGGCTTGAACTCCCTGTGAGTCTCTGGTTTACATTCTCTCTCTCTCTCTCTCTCTCTCTCTCTCTCTCTCCATCCATCTGCTTTTCATTTATTACTGACGGTGTGTGGGATACTCAAATCCCTTTCTCTCTCTTTCTTTTCTGTTTGCAGGACGGATATTTTCGTGTTTCTTCTCAGCACTAGAGCCGGGGGTCTGGGGATCAATCTGACCGCTGCAGACACGGTAAGACGCACACGCACACACACACACACACACACACACACACACACACACACACACACACACACACACACACTTTTTTTCTTTCAGTCCCTCACTCATTCTCTGTCAAACGGTTTTACTGATCTGCTGGAACATCATGGTCTGGTCTGTGAGAACATCATGATCTCATCAAAACATCTTCATTAACCTTATTAACTGCAGAGAGACTCATAACAATGGTGAGGAACAGAAACCAAGCGAAATCACGTGAGGGGACGTGGAGGACGTGGAGGGGATTTATATTTCAACCTACCTGAGAAAAACAACAAGAAAAGAAAACAGGAAAGAAAGAAAAAACCAGAAAAGGAAGATTAACAACAAAAAGTTCAGCAATGACCGAAAGTCAAATGGAGGAAATATTTATTTCTAATTATATTCAGTGTTATTTCAGATATTAAATACACTGTATTTAATTATTAAAAAAACTGACAATAATAATTTCAGCCAAAAATATGAAAAAAAAACTACAACGGAAGAGAAGGAAATGAAAAAAGGAAAAAAAGAATTGCATCAAATAATAAAAATGTAAAAAGGCAATAATAATAATACAAACAATGCCCTCCATTCACAAAACCTGCCCTCGACCACACCCCCTGCCCTTAACCACACCCCCTGCCAGACTGAGCACCTGAAATAGTGTTGGATTATATATATAAATTGTGTGTGTGTGTGTGTGTCGTCTGCAGGTGATTTTCTATGACAGTGACTGGAACCCCACGGTGGACCAGCAGGCGATGGACCGAGCTCACAGACTGGGCCAGACCAAACAGGTCACAGTGTACCGGCTTATATGTAAAGGAACGATAGAGGAGAGAATCCTACAGCGGGCCAAGGAGAAGAGCGAGGTGTCTCTCTCACACACACACACACACACACACACACACACACACACACACACACTGAGGTCAGTGTAGTTTCCTCACAATTTTTATTTTCCCACATTCTTTCTTGCTTTCTTATGGTTTTTCCTTTCATTTATTTTAATTTCTTTCTTTCTTGCTTTTCCGTTATTCTTTTTTTTTTCATAATTGTTTTCTTTTTTTTTTTATTTCTTCACTTTAAGTTTCTATTTTCGTTCGTTCTTTCTTTCTTTCTTTCTTTTTGTCTATCTGTCTGTCTTTCATTTTCTTCAATTCCTTTTCCCTTTTTTTTTGTTTCTCACACACACACACACACACACACACACACACATAATCAGACATCCTGTGAAATAAGAATATGTGATTAAATAAAACACAAAAAAAGTCAATATTATATTCTAAATTATTCTAATTAATTATTACATATTTATGATTATATATTATTTATATATTATTTAGAAAAAACTTGAATTAAATATTAAATAAAATTCTAAAATAATTTTGTTGACCATAAAATAAAAAGTCATTAAATATAAATTTAAAAAAAGGATCGAATATATTAAACATGTATTTACATAATAACATTTGCATATTTAAAATCAGAATTTATATATTTATTAAGTTTTTTGCTGACATAATGTTATATATATCTTGTGTCTCAGATTCAGAGGATGGTGATCTCCGGGGGGAACTTCAAACCCGACACTCTGAAACCCAAAGAAGTGGTGAGTCTGCTGCTGGATGACGAGGAGCTGGAGAAAAAATGTGAGTCGTTTTTTCTTGAATTTTCCGCAACAAAGTTTTTCTATACAATGAACCCTGGAATTGTGACATCAGATTGGAATCCATGCGTCTGAAAGTCTGATGGAAATTCAGTTCCTTGTAAATATTTCCTATTATAAGCTACACTGCGTGCTGAAGTTTGTAGACACCTGACTGTAAGATCTTTAAGAACATCCCACTCGGAGACGTGTCCTGAGAGTCACATGGAATACAGATTTACATGGCAGAGGTAGAGCTGTAACTTCCTGTGCACACAACAGGAAATGAACGTCTGGTTTTATTTAATCTTCCTGCACCATGTTGAATTGCAGCACATCAGAGTTTTGTTGTTGAATGAGTGTCGTATTGTGTTGACTGGAATGGAAATCGGATCTCGGAGCTGCACATCACTAATACAGTTGTTTGTTTGTGTGCAGTGCGTTTAAGGCAGGAGGAGAAGAGGCAGCAGGAGGAGAGCAGTAAGGTGAAGGACCGTAAAAGGAAGAGAGAAAAATACGCTGAGAAGGTCAAATCTGTCCATCATGTCCTTTATTACTTTCTGGTTCACGACTGTGTGTGTTTATATATTTATTTATTTATATATTTTTATTTTTGCTCGCAGAGGAAAAAGGAGGAGGACGCCGAAACGACGAAGAAAAAGAAAGAAGGCGTGAACTTAGTGATCCCGTTCACCCCCTCGGCGGACAACTCCAACCTGTCGGCAGACGGTGAGGACTCGTTCATCAGCGTGGACATGGAGTCGGCCATCCCCAGCCCCTTCAGCGAGGTGAGTGAGAGATCTCACACTCTATATAACCAATAATGCTGAAGATATGCTCGTCAGAAGATGTTCTATTTCTCAAAAGAGAAAACCTTGATGCATTTGTTTTTTTATGGTTAATAAATGATTGTGTGTAAATAAATTGTCCCGTGTAGACTGAGGAAAGATCAGGAGTAGAAGGTCCACGTGGGTTGTAAAGCGAAGCCTGAATCCACCTGGTCTGATGACGATTTTGCACATTATTTTTAATTAATGTTGTTAAAATGCACAAAAACTGTGTATTATTACATCATAAGATGTAACAGCCAGTCAGCTTCAATATGCAAATTAGCTTAGGCCATTCTGTTGTTTAATATAATAGATGGATAGATTGACAGACAGAGCAACAGACAAACAGATGGATGGATAGATGAACAGACAGACAGACAGACAGACAAACAGACAGACAGACAGACAGACGGACGGACGGACAGACGGATGGATGGATGGATGGATACAGACAGATAGGTGGATGGATGGAGGGTTGGATGGACTGACAGAAAGACAGACAGATAGTTAGATGGATAGATGGATGAATAGACAGACAGACAGACTGATGGATGGATGGATAAATAGATACAGACAGACAGACATACGGATAGTTGGATGGATGGAGGGATGGATGGATAATTGAATGGACAGACAGATAGTTAGATGGATGGATGGATGAATAGACAGACAGATAGTTGGATGGATGGATGGATAGACAGACGGACAGACAGACAGATTTTCGGATAAACGGACTGTCGGATGGACAGACAGATAGTCAGATGGCTGGACAGATGGACAGATAGTCGGATGGATAGATGTACAGACTGATGGCCGGACGGATGGACAGATAGTCGGATGGACAGTCGAACAGATGTACAGACAGATAGTCAGATGGCCGGACGGATGGACAGATGGACAGATTGCACTGACATGTTGACGTGTCTGTACAGATCTCTCTGAGCAGTGAGCTGCAGCCGGGGTCTCTGCCAGCCGATGAGAGCAGCAGTGACATGCTCGTGATTGTGGACGAACCGCTGCCCACCAACTCACCCGCCTCGGGCACCGGCTCGGTCTCAGACAACATGAATGGTGAGTGTGTGTGTGTGTGTGTGTGTGTGTGTGTGTGTGTGTGTGTGTCACCACTGGTAGAATGATGGAGAGACTGGTCGATAAGCTGTGGACGAGGTCATGATTTAAATCAGTGTTTCATGTGTGTTATTTTTATATAAAGTGAGAAACTTGTTCAAATATTTTGTGTCAATTTAAAACCGGGCGTTTCGTCCTGCAGGCGTCTCTTCTCTAGACGTGTCGAGTCCAGGCAGAGGAAGAGCCGCTCGTAGCCGGGGGCGACCCAAAGGCTCGGGGACTGGAGGGAAGTGTGCGAGCAGGAAGGGGCGAGGGAGGAAGTCGACAGCCGGCAGTGCAGCAGCGATGGCTGGAGCGATGGCCGGAGCAGCAGCTGCCTCTGCTGCAGCGTACGCAGCGTACGGATACAGCGTGTCTAAAGGTGGGGTTCTCAACAAGGATAAGAAGGATGGATGGATAGACAGAGAGAGAGAGAGCAGATGGATGGATGCATAAAAGGACTGATACTGAGAAAGATGGATGAATTGAAAAAAGAATGGATGAAAAGAGGGAGGCATGGATGCAGAGAAAGACAGACAGACAGACAGATTTTTTTTAACTGTATACTTGTTTATATTTAAAAGAGCTGTTACTATAGAAACGATTAACCAATCAGAATCAGTGGAACACTTATTATAAGTCATGTGATGTTTTACTTTCTCTCTTCTCTTCTCTTCTCTTCTCTTCTCTTCTCTTCTCTTCTCTTCTCTCAGGTATCACTGCTGCTGCTGCTTCTGGCTCCTTGCAGCCCGCGATGGCTCGCTCTCCAGCCTCGGTGGCGCTCGTCCCTGTGGGCACGTCGTCCCCCGGGGGTAAGGGCTCGTCTCTGGGCTCAGGCGCTCAGCTTCTTCCACACGGCAGCTCACACCTCCTTCACCCCCAGTCCAAGAGGGGCAAAGCTCCGAGCAGCCACGGCCATGCTGGAGGAGGACGATAGCAGGATTTTAGTTTGGGAATGTGAGATATTCCATGGTATGAGGGAACGGAAAATCATTTCACCGGGTCTGTAGTCACTGTGAAGTAGAAAATCCGAGTTAGGATCAGTACGAGAATTTCACGCATCTCTCCTGTAGTTTTGCACTTCTCCATCACCCATTACTCATATTTTTTTAATAAAATTCTTTTTTTTTTCTTCCTGCTGTTTTGCAAAAGAACATTTCGAACAAATGTACATGAATATACAGGAAACACGGTCTCTACTCGAACATCCGGCCGGACGCCAAAATCCGTCTTCATACGGAAAAAAAAAAATCCGCTTCAGCAAAGGAGAACATTATCATTATATTATTAGTGTTATTTTTTTTTGGTGTGTGAATGAAGGTGATGTAAATGTGGAAGAAAAAAATCCTATATTTTGCCAAATGTGGAATAATTCAGACCTGGAAGAAAGAAAAAAAGTCTTGGATGTAAAATGTATCATAAATTGAGTTTAAAAAGAAAACGAAAGGGTAAAAAAAAAACAACGTTAATTTATGAAGATTTGTGTAAATTGTAACGGAGCTGTTTATTTTTTAAAAACATTTTGAATTCGCATCATTTTTTCGTGACACCGGTGTTAATTATTATTTTTTTGGGTGAAAAGGCGTGTGTAGGGGGGGGGAGGTGCTTATTAAGTCTCTAAAGCGCCGTTATTCGTCTAGCCGTTTGTAAATAGCGCGGCGGAGTCTCGCAATCTTTTCAGACGTTCTCCCGTGATGCTTGTCTATTTTTATAGGTCACCGTGTACATACGAGAGAAAGAAAAGTGCTGTTTTACTAACGTGGAGTCAATCCGAAATAATTATAACAATAATAATAAAAGTTAAATTGTTTCAAATGCTTCGATTTATTTGGGGTTTTTTGGGTTTTTTTTCTTCGTTTTAAAGATAACGGATTATTATTTTAATTTAATTAATTAATTAATTTATTTATTTATTTATTTATTTATTTGTGCTGTAATGTGTGGAAACCACCAGCAGGGCAAGAAATTGCAATTTTAACAATAACCATTGTCCCAAAGCAGCTTTATAGAAATAAATAGATTGTAGGTTTTATCCCTAATGAGTGAGAGAATCAATGGTGAAAAACTCCATGAGACTTCATGAGGAGGAAACCTTGAGAGGAACCAGACTCTAAAACGGGGGTTCCTTATCCTTATCTCTGAAAGTTCTTCATGTCAATACAGTTCTATATGTAAAGCGCATTTACCAGAGGTTTAAATGGTAGTAAAATATTCTACTCAAGTTCAGAACTTTCAGCTGGATCTCTGCATCACTGGCGTCTTGGCCGTCTCCATCCTTCTTCCTTTTGGGATGTGGAACCCTCCACACACAGAGTCTACCAGTGAATAAAACTCCATCCAGAATGTAAAACTGTTCATAGCAGCTGCAGCACCGAAGCCGTTGTAGCAAACTCTTTATATTAATTACATTCCAAATCCATTTTCACTGTTAGTGAGTTTGAACCTCCACGGTAACATCATGGATCTTCAGGATGCTGTTCTGGTGGAACCCTCCTCATCCTCCTGTGTAGGCAAGGTGATTAGGTGTGACGTAAACATTTTCTAAACGTATATAAAAAGCACAGACTTCATCTTAATGACGTCTGGTAAGTTAATTGAGTCATGTGACCTAAGCTTACGATCCTTTCTGGTATGGTGAGAATGTCACAAGCGCCGACTTTGAAACCTACACAAACTTCCACATCATGTCCGAGTCTCTAGCAGTCTTCATACCACGACTAAAAGATATTTAAATGAGCATATATACACCGCTCAAAAATATTAAGGGAACACTTAAACAACACAATGGAACTCCAAGTCAATCACACTTCTGTGAAATCTAACTTTCCACTTAGGAAGCAACACTGATGGATAATCAATTTGCAGGTGGTGACCACAGACCACTTCTCAGTTCTGATGCTTTCCAGCTGATGTTTTGGTCACTTTTGAATGCTGGAGGTGCTTTTACTTTAGTGGTAGCATGAGACGGAGTCTACAACCCACACAAGTGGCTCAGGTAGTGCAGCTCAACCCGGGATGGCACATCAATGCGAGCTGTAGCAAGAAGGTTTGCTGTGTCTATCAGCATAGTGTCCAGAGCATGAAGGCGCTACCAGGAGACGTGGAGGAGGCCGTAGGAGGGCAACAACCCAGCAGCAGGACCGCTACCTCCGCCTTTGTGCAAGGAGGAACAGGGGGAGCATATGCATGTGTCTGCTCAAACGGTCAGAAACAGACTCCATGAGGGTGGTATGAGGGCCCAATGTCCACAGGTGGGGGTTGTGCTTACAGCCCAATACCATGCAGGATGTTTGGCATTTGCCAGAGAACACCAAGATTGGCACCCTGTGCTCTTCACAGATGAAAGCAGGTTCACACTGAGCACTTGAAAGACGTGACTGAGTCTGGAGATGCCGTGGAGAATGTTTTGCTGCCTGCAACATCCTCCAGCATGACCGGTTTGTCAGTGGGTCAGTAATGGTGTGGGGTGGCATTTCTTTGGAGGGCCGCACAGCCCTCCATGTGCTCACCAGAGGTAGCCTGACTGCCATTTCTGCTCATCAGGAGCATGCCCAGGCGTTGTAGGAAGGTCATACAGGCATGTGGAGGCCACACACACTACTGAGCCTCATTTTGACTTGTTTTTAAAGACATTACATCAAAGTTGGATCAGCATGTAGTGTGTTTTTCCACTTCAATTTCTGACTCCAAATCCAGACCTCCATAGGTTAATGAATTTGATTTTCATTGATAATTTTGTGTGATTTTGTTGTCAGCACACTCAACTATGTAAAGAACAAAGTATGTAATAAGAATATTTCATTTATTCAGATCTAGGATGTGTTGTTCAAGTGTTCCCTTTATTTTTTTGAGCAGTGTATATAAAACCCGGATAAATGTGGAGGGTTGCGTTAGGAAGGGCATCCAGCGTAAAAAATCAAATATGCGGATCACTAATCAGAATTTCATACCGGATCGGTCGAGACCTGGGTTACCAACGACAACCACAGGAATTGTTGACCTGCAGGGTAATGGTGAAAATTGGGCTACTGTTGGCTGAAGGAGGAGAAGGAGAGGAGGAAGACGTCTACAGAGACGGCAGGGAAAGGAGAAGTGTAGGAGAGTAGAGGTTCGGGTTGGTACTTTAAATGTTGGTACTATGTCGGGTAAAGGGAGAGAAGTAGCTGATATGATGAAGAGGAGAAAGGTAGATATGCTGTGTGTTCAGGAGACCAAGTGGAAAGGGAGTAAGGCCAGGAACATTGGAGGTGTTTAAACTGTTCTATCGTGGTGTGGATGGAAAGACAAATGGTGTAAAGTGATTTTGAAGGAAGAGTACAGTAAGAGCCTGGAGAGGTGGAGGTACATGCTGGAGAGAAGAGGATTGAAAGACAGTGGGAGTAAGACAGAATACATGTGTGTGAATGAAAGGGAGGGCAGTGGAGTGGTGCGGTTGCAGAGAGAAGAGGTGGAGAAGGTGGAGGAATTCAGGTACCTGGGGTCAACAGTGTAAAGTAATGGAGAGTGTGTTAGAGAAGTGAAGAAAAGAGTGCAGGCAGGGTGGAGTGGGTGGAGAAGAGTGATAGCAGGAGTGATTTGTGATAGAAGAGTATCTGTGAGAGTGAAAGGGAAAGTTTATAGGACTGTGGTGAGACCTGAGATGTTGTATGGATTAGAGACAGTGGCACTGAGAAAAAGACAGGAGGTGGAGCTGGAGGTAGCAGAGCTGAAGATGTTGAGATGTTCGTTGGGAGTGACGACGATGGACAGGATTAGACATGAGTTTATTAGAGGGACAGGGCATGTAGGACGTTTTGGAGACAAGGTGAGAGAGACGAGACCAAGAAAGAGGTTTATGGATGTGGTGAGGGAAGACATGCAGGTAGTTGGTGTTAAAGAGGCAGATGTAGAGGACAGGGGGGTACGGAGACGGATGATCCGCTGTGGAGACCCCTAATGGGCGCAGCCGAAAAAGAAAAAGAAGGTAAATTAATATATAAAATCTCTTTCTAACTATTTTCTGCTTTGTAATCTGGATAAGTTCTGGATAAAGGGGCGTCACTCAAGTGTTTGAATATAAATGTAAATATATAAAATCCAATCTTTCACTTCTGGGCTCTTGTGGCATTTCCAGTTGTATTAAATAATCCTTGCAGTCGTTGGAGGAAAAATGCCCAGTCAGTCCTGAGCATAAAAATCACACGAGACAATTCTTCCCACAAATCGTTCCAGGTAATGAATTAACATAATTATTTTCTAAATGTAAAATTAAAACTCAACTCACCATAATACAGAATCAGTGGGAGCTTAATTTATTGATGAATATATTTAAATTAGGCTGTCAATCAATTTAAATATTTATTCGCAATTAATCGCACAATTGTAACGCGTCAACTCGTGATAAATCGCAACTAATTCACACGTTTCTGTTCTAAATGTTCCTTAAATTGATACTTTTAATGTTTTTAATACTTGAATTTTAACGTTATTAATATATAAATTTCATTCAAAATATCGCCTTATATTTCAGTCTTTTTTATGTATTTAAATATTTTACTCTCTGAAAATTATTCTTTTAATATTTTATTTATTTATTTTTATTTAATGTCTTTTTTTGTGGTTGTTTTGATTATGGTTAAATATGGTACGTGGCTCCTTTAAGAAATATGTTCAGGTCACTGCAGAACTGGTCTGGGAAGGAAATGTTTAATAATTAAACATAATAATCATCTCAACTTCACGGTATTTGTCATTTTGACAGCCCTAACATATATATTCGTCCTGTATTTCTATCAATAACCACCACCCGTTTAAAATTTATTCAATTTGCTATTCATTAAATTGTAGCATTTATTTGCATATGTAAATTCCCATCGCAGTTTGACGTCATACTGCACACACGTGACCCCTGCTCTAAAGTGTTGTACATGAGTTTATAGCTATGAGAAGATGAACCACTGATCCACATTTCCTCTTTATCTGTTCCTTCTGAGCTGATGAGCAGGGCAGAGTGTAAACACAGGACTTCCAGGGTTCCCGGTTTCTCTCGCTCTGTGTGCACGTGGTTCATCTGGAATCACGTTCAGAGTGGTTCCTGTTTCAGTGTGTGGACATGAAGTGTGTGTTCAACAGCTAAGTGATTGCAATTACAAACAGGAACCAGTGAACATTGACATTTAAAAACAGTCAGGGTCACATGGGTATAAATAATTTGATGACTCAGGAGTACTCAAATCTTTTTACTCCCCCCTTTGTAGCAGTTACCTTAGAAACAGCAACATAACTAAGTTTCTATTTTGTTATAGGAAAATGCAGTTACAGCCTCCTGACCAATCAGAACACAGATCTCGACAGCTGTGAAATATAAGTCACTCCGACACACAGCTGCATGTTGAAAACACCTTTATTTAAAATAAACAATTGACTTCCTTTTATAACAAAGGTTTTACTAAACCGTGAGGTCTGGAGTGCAAAGTAACAGAATGTTTAAGTAGCTGTGTGTGTGTGTGTGTGTGTGTGTGTGTGTGTGAGAAATTCATGCAATAAAATGCAGGTACTCGTTACAGTAATGTTTACAGGTGGTTAAAGGTTTACAGTAGGTGCACACTTCTGGGCCGCGAGCAGTAAAGGCCTGATGACGGCGAGGCACGCCTTCTCGATGGAGAACAGGTGAGGGTCGTCCACCCCAGGGCAGCTCTGCCTCATAAACTCGGCCAGGCGGAGCAGATACTCGATGTTGTAACCCGTCTTCCCTCTGCACACGGCGATCTGAGCCGCGATCTCGTCAGTGCTGGCAGGACCCAGGTAGGTGGGGTTGTCCTCCGTCGCGATGTAGACCAGCGCCTGGACTGAGGGCTGGTTCTGGTCACGCGGGACAAACTCGACCATGTGGGTGCCGTAACCCCCTCGTACCGCTTCACGTATGTTCAGGTAGGCCAGGGACTCCTCGATCTGGGAGCCGGTCACCTCGAAGGCCACACCCCAGGTGCACGTCTGCACAGGAAAGAGGAAACGGTTCATACACCCGAGCAGAACATTTACAATACACTTAGCATCTTCCAGGGAATATTTAAATAACAAAATCACCACTGTTCAATAACCAAATCACTGATCAGCATTATTGTGCACGTGTGTAATATGTAATAATGTAAATTCTTGCTAATTTAAATAAGTTAAATCCTGCATTTCTATCTATAATCAAACGCAAAAATAATCAATCATATGCAAACAAGCGCGACGAATTAATGAATATGCTAATGTCGCGTGACGTCACGCCGCAGCGGCGTGCGCTAGAGAGAAAAAAAAATGGAAGTGCCACTTACGTCATCCTCTTCCAGGAGCGTCACCACTCTTCCAGGCTGTTATGAAAAAAACAAATAAAAAATTAAGCATGTTATTGAAACGTAGAGGAAAAAAAAAACATTAAGCAAATATTTAAAAATAAAATACTAATCACCATTTCGTCACTTCCGCGGTGGAAGGTGTCCCCGTGCCAGAAGCGGCGCTTGTAGCCGCGGATGAATCCGACGAGGCTGCGCCTGTACTTGAAGTCGGGTTTCCACACCAGAGACCCGTAGCCGAAGATCCACAGGCTGTCGGTTCTGATGTCCTGAGGCTTCATTATGACGAGGGAGAAAAAAAATAATGTTCTGGATTACCAGCCGGAAAACGAGCCGCTACAGCGGGGTAACGGGAAGGGTCGGCTGGATGAGCTTCCACCGGTCGAGGAGCAGAGGTATCGGCTGGCTCACCGCTATACCGCGGACGGTACCGGAGCCCAACTGCTTGGCAGTTGTGAAGGTGGAATTGCGCAGATCTGGATAGTTTGCCTGGTGCATTGCCGCCGCTTTAGTGTCGCCGCATTACCGCATTAAAACGCCATTTCTGGCCGCTCGGAGCGTTAAAAAAAATAAAAACGTACAAAAACGTGCTCAGCGGGAGCTCCGCCAGCCTGTTTGGCTTTTCCCCCTCAACTACCGCTAACGATTAAAACATAAATCAAGCTGTTTTTCTGTGGTTAAAACTACAGTTAAAACCGCACCGCTCCGCTTCTCCAACCGGAATGATGAAACCAAGCTGCCCGTGTTCGCTCTTATACCCCGCACGCGCCCGCTCGCTGAACCAATCAGGATCCGCGGGGGCGGAGATTTTCCTCATTTATCCAATCACCGCGTCGTGCATTCCTACTCCACGTGAACAACAGCCCTCTATGTCGAACCGAACCTCACGCCCGCCCATTCCCGCTGTCTATTGGTCGACAAGCTGTCCGTCAAGCGTTTCCTCCACTTCTATTGGTCAGAAGCGCCTTTGTATGTAATTACCGAGCGGATGATGCAACCTGAAATCCTAGTTTCAAGACAGCGGCCTGGGGGTCTGGTGTTGCATCAGTCGGGTTGAGAACTTTGTGTTTTTAGGAGGAATTTCGGGAAGAACATTTGGTTATAAATGTCAAATTATGAGGTACAAATAAACGTATATGCTCGTGCCAATGTAGAAGCCTGGTCCAAAAATGCGTTCAATTATGCAGTAAAAAAACAGGAGAAGAAGACGGGCGCGGAGAAGAAGAAGAAGAAGACAGACGTGGAGAAGGAGAAGAAGACAGGCATGGTCCGATTGAGTCATAATCATTTATCAAATGTAAAAATAGTCCTGTAGAAATGTTCTGTCATGTTATTAACAACAACAACAACAACAACAACAAGAACCAGAAAACACATCATACGATCACAGACAAACATCTCCAATTAACACTTCAGTACACAAACATTTATTATAATTATAGATTTAATGATATTAATAAATGTGAATATTGTGAACGTGTAAAGGTGAAGGTCAGAGCACACAGTCACTCGTTACAGGGCCTTACTTAAGGGCCAAGAGAATTAGACAAGAAAGACAGAGGAGGAAAAATAAAAGAAAGAAAGAAAGAAAGAAAGAAAGAAAGAAAGAAAGAAGAAAAGAAAGAAAGAAAAGTAAAAATAAAAGAAAGAAAGAAAGAAAGAAAGAAATGAAATAAGAAAAAATAAATAAAAGGAAAAATAAAAGAAGAAAGTAAGAAAGAATAAATTAAAGCAAAAGCAAGAAAAGTAAAAATAAAAGAAGAAAGAAAGAAAAAAGAAAGAAAGAAAGAAAAGGAAAAATAAAATTAAAGCAAGAAAGAAAGCAAGAAAAATAAAAAATGAAAGAAAGTAATTAAGAAAAAAATAAATGAAAGAAAGAAAAAGAAAGAAAGTTAGAGTAAAGTAAAGTAAAAAATTAGATGGAGTGAGAAAGTGAGATAAATAGATAAATGGAGAGAGACAGAGAGAAAGAGAGGAAGAGAGAGAAAGAGAGGAAGAGAGAGAAATAGTATGAGGGAAAGAGAGAGAGTGAGAGAGACAGAGAGAGAGAGAGAGAGAGAGAGAGAGAGACAGAGAAAGAGAGAGAGAGACAGAGAGAAAGAGAGACAGAGAGAAAGAGAGAGTGAGAGAGAGAGAAAGAGAGTTAATAGTGGAAAGACAGATGGAATAAATGAATAATACATGTAGATTAATAGAAAGGAATATGGAGAGAGTGTTCATGTGCTACTGGTAGACTGATAGAGATGATGGATGGAGAGAGAGAGAGAGAGTGTGTGTGTGTGTGTGTGTGTGTGTGTGTGTGTGTGTGTGTGTGTGTGTGTGTGTGTGGTGATATAAAGTGTGTTGACGAATCTTTGGAAGTTTTTGAGATGTTTGATCATTAATTACAAGAAAATCACAAGTTTAATCAAATCAAGAAAAACAGTGTGATGAAGGTCTGATCTGAGTGAAGGTCTGATCTGAGTGAAGGTCTGAACTGATTGAAGGTCTGAACTGAGTGAAGGTCTGGAGGTGGTTAAGTGATGTAGTTTTGGTGGTTTCTGAGCAGTTAGAACAGTCTGAACATCTCATTAGACCTCAATAGAAATGTTGTCCTATTTGATCTTCTGTAGCAGGAAAACTGTTATTCAGTAAGTTACAAAAGTCTTGGCACACCAAGTCTGGATAGTGTAAAGATCTGTGGTGAATTTGGTACAGAAAGAGGAGTCTTCAGAAATGAGTGTCTCGGTAACAATAACAATAAAAATAGTAATAATAATAATAATAATAATAATAATAATAATTATAGGCCTAACCTGCAGAACAGAACGTTGACGTCTGTCATCATTAATGAAAATATCATAATTTTGTGCAATTAAAAATTACATTTTAATAAATAGAAAGATTGAAAAACACACACCTTTGCCCTACATATTTCATTTTGCTCGGGAAAAAAGTAACTCAGCTTCTGTCTGACAGAACATGACTGATCAAATTCCAAGGAACTCTGCTTCATTTTATTATTACTGTCATCTTAACGAGCTTCTCTTGGCTCGTGTGTGAAGAGTCTGTGGACAGGTTTTCATGCATTTCGAGCTCAAAATTTCATAACATCAAATACAATTATTTATTTATATATAAAAAAAGATAAATATTCATTTGTCTTATATAAATAAATGAATATTTAATATAGAGGAGCTCTGTGATATCATGTGGAATTCTAGGGAAAAGTGAAATATTTACCACGATTCATTGAGTCATCGTGAACATTTTCTTCTAAGAGAAACAACTGCACTATATGTATTGGGAAACCCGACATTTTTGGACTCTTTGGATGTTATCAGATGAAATGTTCTCCTGTTTGAATTAGGAGACCCAAAACCAGCTCCATGAAGATCTACTTTCCATGGGTTTGGACGATGTGGAAGATCTCCTGCTATAAACCCTATTGAACACATTTGGGATAAAATGGAAAACTGACTGCACCCCAGACCTCCTCACCTTCTCACCTTCATCAGTACCTGACTTTACTCACACCCTTGTGGTGGGTCCCAAAGCAGATAGAGAGATAATGTGATAAAAAGGAATAAGATGTTCTTTATAAGTGTAAGTTTGTCTCTGATGAACAAGCTGGTGGAGACTGTTACATGGAAAAACTCCCTGTGATGGCACAAGGAAGAAACCATGAGAGGAACCAGATTCGAGAGGGAAACCATCCTCATTTGGGTTGCACCAATGTCTATTTATTACAGATAAACGATGTAAGTGAATGAATCTCCACAAAATCTAGTGGAACATCTTCCCAGAGGAGTGGAGCTCATTATAAGAGCAAATGTGTAATGGAGCGTTTGTCTGTGTAATGTCCGGATTTGGAGTTAAGCTATCAAATTAAAGTAGGTCTATTTTTGTTTTGTTTGGACGACCACAAATTAGAGGATAAATCTTGTTTTTGTTTTTTTGCCCGTGGTGTTGTGTTTGGCGCCTGTGTTTAGAGAGCGGATTAAACCTGAGACTCCACCTGAGGTTGAACGTTGTGTCGTTTTTCAATAAGATGTATAGAGTGAGGTATTTATTTTAGTTCCCAGTATTGGCTTAGTTTCTGTCAGTGTTTTTCCAACTCTAATTCTTTAATAATGGCTGTCGGATTGGGAAACACTGTGGTCTGACTTCTCAACTTCGCTTGGAATAGATCAGATAAGCGCAACAGAAACATGACAAATTGAGTTTCTCGCTTCGGCATTTTCTGAGCCGAAAGCAATCCGGTCTCTTTGGAATCCTGTTCTGTCTACATTTGTTTCTGTTTGAGGGTTTAATTACTAACTGACTTGTTGCCAGTTAATCCTTAACGAGCGTTCAGGTGTGTTATGAACAGGAACATGAGAACAATACAGGCTCACTGGGGAACATGGAAGAAGTTCTCAAGTCAGCTGCCAATTTACTTCACCACCGTAAGTCATTGTATCGACTGGAAATTTGTCACGGTGTTTCCACAAAGCCCACAGAGTTGGAATAAATCTTGTGAGCACACCATCCATCATCACAGGCTTGGTGTTTCTGGAAAAAGTGGTTAAAACATGAGCTTATGGACTACCATCAGCTACAGATTCCTGGGTGGATTTACTGTCATCAGCTGGACGTCAGGACATCGATTGGAAAGACGCCTAGAATATTTTCTTCTAGTTACACCCAAGTGATTTGGCCAACAATTAAATATGTTCTTGCTATTAAAGAAAGGACACAAAAACAGTTTTTAGACACATTGAACTCTGTAAAATGTTCTTCTCTTCTCTCACGTCGCTTCTGAACAATCATCTGAAGATGACTCTCACAAAGATATTGTTCTTTGATAAATAAATAAATACAGATGGTCCCCGAGTTACGATGGTTCACCTTATGATTTTCCGATCTCACGATGACGATAGCAATGCGAAAATCTTTATGTTTGCTTCACTTGCTTCACGATTTATCGACTTCCCCAGACACTGAAACAGAGCATGTCTGGCTCCGCCTTCTGCTCGCGAACCGGCGCTCGTCCAAGCGCAACATAAATATATACTGTAAAGTTAATACAGTGTGGTACTGTCAACTGCTCTGTTTTGTAAATTATGTACTGTAATTTGGTAAGTTATTAACATACTACAGTAAACTACCACATACTGGTACACATCACTGGAACGCATCTCCATCAATCTTCTTTTTCCTATTGTTCAAAAGAGTCTGCTTTTTTACTGCCCAAAGCCTTTATATTTATATTTATATTTATATTTATATTTATATTTATATTGATCTTATTTGCACTTCTGTAGATGCTAAACAAAATTTTGTTACTGTGTACCTCTCTATGCAATGATGATAAAGGTCTGTCTGTCTGTCTGTCTGTCTGTCTGTCTGTCTGTCTGTCTGTCTGTCTAGGATGGACGGA
>MU556250.1:3596625-3621715 GCA_024362625.1 Silurus asotus
GAGAGAGAGAGAGGGAAAGAGAGAGAGGGAGAGAGAGAGAGAGAGAGGTTGACAAGAAAGAAAGAAAAAAATAAAAGTAAGAAAGAAAGAAAGAAAGAAAGAAAGAAAGAAAGAAGAAGGGGAGATAAGAGAGACAGAAAGAAACGAGAAAGAAAGAAGGGGGAGAGGGATAGAGAGAGAAAGAGAAAAAGATAACACACATGGTGTGTGATTGTGAACAGCTGAGTGTTGTTAGTAATCACATGGCAGTGAATGAGGATAGGAAGTGAGTGTGAGAGGGGGAGCAGAGGATCATGGGATTTGTAGTTTATTGTAATGTAAAACTTGATCATAATCAGTGTTAAACACTAGTTGCAAACTTGACAGTCTAAAGTCTCTGAAATCTGATAATGTTTATTAAAATGTTTACAATGTTTGTATGATATTTGTTTGTTGAAATTCTTCAGTAAATAGTGCAGGACTTCTCATGCACAATTATTATCACTAGTGTGCCTCATTGTTTCATTAGAGCACATGGGTTCCCTTCAAACAGCATCTCAATACCAATACTAATACTAATACTAATACTAATACTAATACTAATACTGATACTAATACCAGCACCAATACCAATAACAATACCAATACTAATACTAATACCAGCACCAATACCAATACCAATACTAATACTAATACAAGCACCAATACTAATACTAAAACTAATTCTAATACTAATACTAATACTACTAATAATAAGAATACCAATACTAATACTAATACTAATACTACTAATAATAATAATAATACCAATACTACTACTAATAATAATAATACTAATACTAATACTAATACCAGCACCAATACTAATACTAATACTAATACTAATACTAATACTAATACTAATACTAATACCAGCACCAATACTAATACTAATACTAATACCAGCACCAGTACCAATACTAATACTAATACTAATACTAATACTAATACCAGCACCAATACCAATACTAATTCTAATACTAATACTAATACCAGCACCAATACCAATACTAATACTAATACTAATACTAATACTAATACCAGCACCAATACCAATACTAATTCTAATACTAATACTAATACTAATACCAGCACCAATACCAATACTAACACTAATACTAATACTAATACCAGCACCAATACCAATACTAACACTAATACTAATACTAATACCAGCACCAATACCAATACTAACACTAATACTAATACTAATACCAGCACCAATACCAATACTAACACTAATACTAATACTAATACCAGCACCAATACCAATACTAACACTAATACTAATACTAATAATACTAATAATAATAATACTAATACCAGCACCAATACCAATACTAATAGAAATACTAATAATAATACTAATACTAATACCAGCACCAATACCAATACTAATTCTAATACTAATACTAATACTAATACCAGCACCAATACCAATACTAACACTAATACTAATACTAATAACAGCACCAATACCAATACTAACACTAATACTAATACTAATAATACTAATAATAATAATACTAATACTTATACCAGCACCAATACTAATACTAATACTAATACTACTACTACTACTACTAATAATAATAATAATACTAATACTAATACCAGCACCAATACTAATACTAATACCAGCACCAATACCAATAATAATACCAGCACCAATACTAATACTAATACCAGCACCAATACCAATATTAATACCAATACCAACTCTAGTACCAGTAACAGTAGCAATACCAATACTAATACTAATAAATTAAAATTAGTGTTGGAACTGTTATTTACATTTTCTGCCAAATGCCATAAATGTAAATACCAGAACCAATATTTAAATCAATATCAATACCAGTATTTACACTTATACTAATACCAGTAACTATATCAATACCAGTATTATTACTAATACCAATACCAGTATTAATACTAATACCAATACCTATATTAATATTAATATCAGGACTAATATTAATACCAATATCAGTCCTAATACTAATACCAATACAAATACCAATACCAGTACAAATACTTATAACAATACAATTACCTATACCAGAACCAATACTAATAACATTAATATTAATACCAATGCCAGTACTAATACTACTATTAATACCAATAATAATACAGATAACAAAACCAGTACCAGTATTAATACCAGTACCAGTATCAATACCAGTACCAGTAATAGACTAGAGTTTAAATTTCCTGAAGACAATGTGAGTGCTGACGTGAGTGTATGTTTATCACAGCATGTAAAATAATTCTCTTTGGTCGAAGAGTGTTTTAAATTGTCTCATATCTACAGTATGTTTTTGAAGTGGAGCTAAAGACTTCACGTGACATCATTATTATTATTAAAGTTGTGGACACTACAGTGGACTGGGCTTTTAAAAGAATTCTTTCAGAAGGTCCAGATTAAGCAGCGATTTGAAGATATGACTAAAAGAATGAATGAATACTGAACTAAATTCAGGAGGAAAAAGACAAATAAATACATAGAAATTCAGTTTTATTTGTAGTGCATTTAATAATAGACATTGTGTAAAAAATGCAGCTTTACAGAGAGAAAAATAGTTTAACAAATTTGAATTTATTAGATCATAATTTATTAATAACTAAGTTTATCCTTTATAAGTAATATATTAATATAAATGTTAATTTTTAAGTTAAATAAATTAATATTTATTAGGGCTTTTAAAATTAATGCATTAATAAAGCGCTAATGCAAATTCATTAATAATCAAATTTTATTAATGTTTTATTATATTATTATAACTAAGAAAATATAAAGTAGGCAACATTAAAACCTTCAAATCAGCACACATTTATTCATAAGGTATTTTCTTGAATTACAAAAAAAAACCACAGAAAAAATTTTTTTAATCACTAATCATTTGTTTCACTGATTCACCAAGTCTCAAATCAGCACCGAAATCCCCCATGTTGCACACATCCGGCAATTAAAAGCGTCCGTGTGGAAACATAACAAAAGTTCCGTTTGGTGTCCTGATGATTTACGTGATTTAAAACGCTGTAATTACTTTAAAACTTTTACATGAATATTTTGTCTTCGTGCTCCATCTTGAGTTCAGTTTCACTATAATCACTAATCATTTGTTTCACTGATTCACCAAGTCTCAAATCAGCACCGAAATCCGCCATGTTGCACACATCCGGCAATTAAAAGCGTCCGTGTGGAAACATAACAAAAGTTCCGTTTGGTGTCCTGATGATTTACGTGATTTAAAACGCTGTAATTACTTTAAAACTTTTACATGAATATTTTGTCTTCGTGCTCCATCTTGAGTTCAGTTTCACTAATAATAAACACACATTTGCATAAAGCATCAATATTCCTCCATGTTGATTTAAATATTAAAAACGTGAAAGTATTAATTTAAAGTGCATTTGGAGCAGATAAAAATGTCAGGCTGCGATTGATCACAAATTAACTCATGATAATCATGTGATTAAATATTCGAATCAATCAACAGCCCTATTAATTTATTATAATACAAATTAGAATAATTATTATTATTTAAATTGTTAATGCAATAATATATATATTTTTTTATTATGTATTCATTTTGAATAATTTTTCATTGTTACTATAGGATTCCGATTTCCAAAGCTGTAACAAGATGTACAAAATGTGTGTCCAGGTGCTGAGAGTGTGTAAAGCTGTTCTTCATGCTAAGGATTTTCAATTAAAATAAAGAAGTGGAACATCTGTACATTTATAGATTGATCTTCATACCTTTACCTGATCTAGAACCCAAAGGAACATGCACGTGTCCCTCAAAACCCATAAAACCTCAGTAGTTTCCAGGCTTCATACATAAGAGTACGTACGTGTGTGTGTGTGTGTGTGTGTGTGTGTGTGTGTGTGTGTGTGTGTGTGTGTGTAGTGGAGCGTCTCTCACCGAGCATGTCACTGACCTCTAGTGTTAATTAGTGAAACATGCAGACTAGAGGAATGACAGGATCTTCTCTGTTGCTCCTGTGGAGGTGAAACATCTTCAGAGCTCTCAGGTTCTGATCGTGTTCCTGTGAAGCTTGTTCATTCACCGTGTGTGTGCGCGTGTGTGTGCGTGCGTGCGTGCGTGTGTGTGTGTGTGTGTGTGTGTTTCTTCAGTTTGAATGTAAAGTATGCAGGAACTGGAAATAATAATAATAATAATAATTATGATTATGATTATTTACACACCACCTCCTTCCTTGCTTGTTTCCTGGACCTGAAGGTTTCCATGAGAACTGGGATGAGAAAGAAAACAAAAACAACAACAACAAGAAGTGGAGAAAGAAAGAAAAAAGCGCTGCGTGAGAAAAGCGGCTTGGCCTGCACCGGCAATGTTCTGCATTTTTTAATCAGAAAGGAAGCAGGAAATGATGTCACTGGGTCACAAACAGGATGCTGTGATTATAACACAATGAGAATGCCTGGCCATGTGATGGAGACCCTGAGGCCAAAGAGCGGGGCACACACACACACACATACACACTCACACACACACACACACACACACACACCACTACATGACCAAATATTTGTGGACACCCGACTATAAGATTGTTTTGTGCTCCAGCTGTTTGGACGTCCCATTCCATATCTGCTCTTATAACAAGATCTGGTCTCCTGAGAAGATGTTCCACTAGATTTTGTGGAGGTTTGTGCGAGCCACAAGGTGTGTTAGTAAAGTCACACCTGTGTTAAGGTCTTCAAGAGTTTTATAGCAGGAGATCTTTCATCTCTTCCAACCCATGGAAAGTAGATCATGGAGCAGGATTGGGTTGAGAGAAGGAAAGAAACATCTGGGTGAAAAAGTCAGGTGTCCCAATACTTTTGTTTTGTATACTGTATGACATGGGTTATGTGTGTGTGTGTGTGTGTGTGTGTGTGTGTGTGTGTGTGTGTGTGTGTGAGAGAGAGAGATTTGCTTACTACTCTGTATAATAATCAATCACTAACGAATTCGTCTCAATCCTGAACTTTACGTCCTCGGACTCGGTGAAGCCTGACGACGAACCTGAAGGTAAATTATTTCCAGATCCCAAAGCAAAAAAAAAGAGAAAAGAGTTCAGGAGTGTGTCACGTCTCGTACACACGTCTACATGCCTTTCTTCTTCTTGAGCTCTTAATGGAGGATATAAAAATTCCCTCTCTCGCTCCGGGTGACCTTTCTGACCTTTACTTACCCTGCGTTAAGTAAAGCCCCGGGTACGTGGAAAATAAAATAAAATAATGAGGATCAATATTCCTGGGTTCGAGCTCCAGATTGTTCAATTAAACTTTTTTTAATCAGTCAAAGCCTGTAGCTATTTGTTTTTTCCCGGTGCCAGCTTTGCCCCGAAGCCCATCTGTGCGGTACACGACCACATGCGCCGCTCGGCCTGCGTCCTTTGTCACGCGTTACGAGGAAACAGGAGGAGAAACAGCAGCGGCGTAACCCCCTCAAACACCCCGCGATCGCCCTCCTCACCCCCACAGCTCCAAAGAGGGCGAGGCCGAGGCTGTTGGCGCCCGAACCCACACACGTGCGTACCGGTTTTATAGGCGCAGCAGCTCAGCACGTGGATCAGCGAGCGAGGGGTGGCATATGCCGCTGTTTTTATAGCGGAGCAGGGTTGCACCCCCGGGGGCATCTGTTTTCACTCCCCTCACTTCGCCAGCTCGAGGGGCCTGGTAGCCGAGGCAACGGATTTGAATTTCAAGCCAATTTACAAGTAAACGTGTAAAAAAGGAGGGGTGGTATTGGGGTGGTATTGACAGGGTGAGAAGGATTTTTTATGTATTCCCCAGAAATATGATAAAAAATAAATAAATAAGAAAAAAATAGGAATATATATCTATAAAATTCACATCAACAACAAAAAGAATTATTATTGTTTTTTTATTCTTCAGTTTGTGTTTGGTTGTTTTTTTTTTTTTTTATATAAATATGCATTATATACAAAAAATAATAGTATAAAACATATAAAGAGCAGTGTGTCGTATTTAAATTAACTCTGCAAATAATCAGATTTTTTTCCTTTTTTTAAAAAACAAAACAAAACAAAACAAAACAAAAAAAACTAAACAAACAAACAAAAAAGAAATTATTGGTCTAAATTTATAGGCAGTCAGTGGTGTGCTGTGCAGTCCTTCGTTTTTTCTCTCCCATCTCCGATTCATTCCTGTCCAGGTTTTCATGAAGTTTCTTTTTAAGGCTTTTTCTTATTTGTAGGTGAAATTTCAGGCTGTGTATAATCTCCGAGAGGGAAAAGAAAGACGAAAAAAACGATCCGGTCTCGATATGATCTGGACAAACATTCATATCCTTGTGATTGGAATTTGCTTTTCCTTGTCTTTTCTTTTCGATCTTTTTTTTTTTGCATAGCGAGCGACGAGGCTGGCGTGAAGGTTTGGAAGTCCCTGGCACCTTCGTAAGTGATTCGTTGGCAGATGACGTGTCTGATTACCACACGATAGAGTGAGAGAGAGAAAGAGGGAGAGAGAGAGAAAGAGAGAACGCTCACTCGTTCGATGTGGGGAGAGGGGCATGTCAACGTGCCAAAGATTTTTTCCCCCGCCCTCTGGTCCAACTGCAGTGCACTCAAATGTACGTCCTGTAAGTTCTCCCCTTCTTCTTTTTCTTCTTCGTTACAAGCTTGGGAGGAAAAAATCTAAACATAAACCCATACCGTAGGGGGTCTCAAAAAAGAAAAGAAAGAAAAAAAAACGTCCCAGGACTGTACACGTCTGTCCAATTTGCCGTCAAGCAAAACTTCATCGATTGTGTCCTCAAGTTTCTCAGAGCAGCAGTGAGTGGACATCACAAAAAAACAATCCAGTTCTTTTTTCCCCTTTGTAAACAATCCTGCTTTGATTGTGTTTCTTTTTTCCTTCCACCATCTTCTGTCTTCGTCCTCCCTGGATTTATTCCGTGGTTTATACCTGCAGAAAAGATTTTACAATTAGCGAGACATTTGGACAGATGGAAGAAATTATGGGATGTTTCTGCATTTGTTTGTTCTCACCTCGGTTGCTATGACGCATTCGCTCCTTTCCTCCGCTATTACAAAGACGGACTGGTACATGGAGTCTCTCGGGGAGCATATCGTTGATATCCTACACTCAGGCTTTTCACTGCACACACACACACACACATGGAATTAGCATGATGAAAGACGGGAGGGGAAGTGGGGGTGGTTTGGGAGGTGTGGGGTCACATTGGACTCACCTGTACATTCTACTTAACGGTATTTTGTCTTCTAAACAACACTTTTCGTACTTGTGACTCGTATCCTCTTGCGTCTGGCATTCTTTGAACTCCTTAGACGAGTTGTAGTCCAAATGGTAATTCTTGAGGATGTAATTCGACTTCTCCTGCCCGCAGTCCACCTCCAGGTCTACCTTCTTGTTGGTGTTCTTGAGCTGCGACGTGGGAATCAAATTGTCCCTCTGCGTGTCCGAGCGGTTGTTCATGGCATCGTGAGTCCTGTCGGCAGCCGCCTGCCTGTGGACGTGGCGCAGCGCAATCGCCACCATGCACACCAGCACGAGAAGAGCTACCAGGCCGACGCCGAGGGACACGGCGGCCCACTGGAAGTCATCCCCGGACTTGGGTTTTGGGTGGACGGGGAGTGTGACGGCGAAGTAGTCGCATCGCGGCCCTGTAAACCCGCTGGGACACAGGCACGTAGGAGGGCCATTCGGGATGTCGGTGCACGAGCCTCCGTTCAGGCAAAGGTTCTGCGACGAGCAGGGGGTTCCATAGAGCTCACAGTTTCTCCCAGTGAAACCCGGAGGGCACGAGCAGGTGTAGTCGTTGATGCTGTCATGACAGGTTCCGCCGTTGGCGCAGGGGTTCGAGGAGCAGTCGTTGATGTTGATCTCACAGCGCTGACCCGCAAATCCTGCTCGACAGCTGCACATACGGACGCCAGCCAGGATCACACACGCGCCACCTGGAAAGCACAAGGTGTTCAATTACCTTCAGGTAAACCTCCACAAAAAAACCCACACACGACAGGTGGAAAGGGATGTAATATGATCCCCGGGACATACCATTTGCACACGGGAGGGTCGTACACTTGTCCACCCTCTTCTCACAATTGAGTCCGGTGTATCCTTTAGGGCATTCGCACAAATAGCTGCGGCCGTTGTCCCTCTCGTGACACTTCCCGCCTTGAAAGCAGGGCATGTCTGAGCAGGTTAGGAGGCTGTGCTCGCATTGTGTACCCTCGAACCCTGGTAGACAAGTGCACATGTAGCCGGTATCCAGCTCCTGGAAAATAGGACGTGACTTTTTAGCTGAACACTCAGAAAGGTTTCGCAAATAAGACGGACAAGATGGTCAGTACGACTTACCACGCAGTGCCCTCGGTTCCTGCAGGGATTGCTGTCACAGTGACGCACTTCCAGCTCGCAGTTGACCCCGGTGTAGCCTGGTCTGCACGTGCACGTGTAGCTGCCCTGCCCGGTGTTCGTGCATGTGGCTCCGTTGATACACGGCTTGTGGTGGGTGCAGAAGTTCAGATCTAGTGTCAAATGTGAATGATAGCACTTAAATCTCAACCTACAGTCAACCTGCTAGTCACGAAAACCTGCTCATAAGCGGCTAATAACATCCAGACGAATAAAACCCTTTAAACATCCCACACATATATACAACAACAACAACAACAACAACAAAATTACCTCGGAATTCTGCCCCGTGTCCTCAAGCTCTAAATAGTTCTTGTTCACGTTTATGTAAAGGAGAACAACCAACCTGCTAGAGTTACGACCTCAGATTTATTTATAACTGCTATTCTACATCCATTATATACCTATAAATAAAGGTTCCTAGTTTTTGAAAATGGGTTCGTTCTCCAATTAAGGTGGTTCCTGTTCTTACAAATTAGTTTATACATTTTGAAATCTGTTCCTATGCCGTTCCAAAAAGCGGTTCTCTATTCTTTCCTTCTTTCTACTTTCCTAGGGTTCCTACTTTCTAAAAAGTGTTTCTTACGCTTAGGGAATGGTTCTGTCTTTCAAAAGCAGTTCCTGGTATTAGAAAATAGTTCGTACTCTTTCAAAAAGAGTTCCTGCTGTTAAATCTTCTAAAGAGGGTTCCTGCTCCCAGAAAGGGAGTCATACAATTAAAGAAAGGTCCCACTTCTTTTAAAAAAGGGTTCCTACTCTTCGGAAAGCATTGTTTCTTTTAGAAAAGGGTTCCTGCACTTAGCAAGATGTTGCTAAGCAAAACAAAAATAGAGAGTTCCTACACTTCAAAAAGTTATTTCTCTAAGAAATGCATTCTTTCTTTTAAAAACAGTTCCTGTTCTTAGAAAAGGGTTCCTAGACAATAAAAGGGTTCCTATTCTTTGAGAAAGAGTTCATAAACTTAAGAAAGCATTGTAGAGGGTTCTGTTCTTCCGAATTTTCTTTTTTTTCTTTTTAAAGGTTTTCTGCTAAGGGTTCTTGTTCTAGATTAAGGTACATTATTTTAAATAGAGTTCCTGCTCTTGCAAAAGCATTCATACACTTAATTCTTGGGAAGTTCTTAGTAAAGGGTTCCTAGACAATGAAAGGGATTCTGTTCTTTAAAAAAAAGTGTTCTTTCTTTTTAAAAATGTGTTCCTATTGTTTGGGGGAAAAAAGGAGTTTCCTACTTTTAGAATGAGATTCGTTCTTTCGGAAAAGTGTTCCTGCCACTGGGAATATTCTTTCTGTTCCCACAGTAAGAATGAGGCTTCTATTGCTCAGAAAGGAGTTCCTACTGTCAGGATTGCTGAGAGTTAGAGATTTGTTTAAACCATTTAAACGTTTTTCCAGACGAACAAGAACATTGGAATATTGAAATTTAGAGAATATTGTTTTTTTTCCCCCCACAGTCGAGATTTTTTCCCCTCTGAAACTGATAAATTGGTCATAGAGCTTCATAAAAAAGGTTCTCTGTGGAAAAACATGAACTGTTCCTTAGAAACCTCATCCAAAACCCTTCGCAGAACCAACTTGAGAAGACCATTACAATGTGTTATAGCTTCCGTGTATATCCACAACACCAAAGAAATTTGGACTGTCTGCAAACTGAATCTAATCTAATCTAATCTAAAGTATATTAGGATGTACCAATTCGATAAAAATTAGGGGGAGTTCCATTCAGATGTGATTTTCACTATTAGTTATTTATTTAACGAGCTCTCGGATGGGATTTAGGAGATTCTGAGACGGTGTTCAGACTCACCTTGATCGCAGAAGAGTCCTCCCCGAGAAGACCATTACAATGTGTTATAGCTTCCGTGTATATCCACAACACCAAAGAAATTTGGACTAACTGCAAACTGAATCTAATCTAATCTAATCTAAAGTATATTAGGATGTACCAATTCGATAAAAATTAGGGGGAGTTCCATTCAGATGTGATTTTCACTATTAGTTATTTATTTAACGAGCTCTCGGATGGGATTTAGGAGATTCTGAGACGGTGTTCAGACTCACCTTGATCGCAGAAGAGTCCTCCCCATCCTTCGTTACAGTGACAATCTCCCGGCTTGATGCACGTACCGTGTTTACACACGGGGTGTGTCTTACACTCGGTGCAGAACGTTCCCTGCCAGCCCTCTCTACACCTTAAACACACAACCACCGATCCACGTTCGTCAGAACACACAGATTCGCTTTGGTATACTGAGATTTGGGGTTTGTTTGTTGTGTTCTTGTGTACTTACACACATTCTCCAGGGCTGGAGCAGTTAGCGTTAGCTTCGCTGCAGCCTTTCAAGCAGATCGCTGTGAAAAAAAAAAAAAAACGAGACACCGATTACTAACGAGAATGAAAAATACATTTTATATACAATACAATCATAAATGTGAACATAAAAAAACACAACAATGCTGATCGCTAGGTTGGTGGGATCATGATGCTAAGCGGCTAGGTCGATCTCGCTAATACGCTAATTCATTACTCGACACCTGCTATGTACGTCTTCGTGAAATTCATACCGTCGTTGCCTAAACAGTGATGACAAAAGAAACAAAGAACGAGTCCAAGACCCAACAAACAGCTGATACACCTTATTTATGGTGAAGATGTTTACTGTTTGGGGTCACAACACTGGATTTCTACCGTTAGCTAAATGATATTGACATAATTTTGTAGACTAGATGGATTTTGACTCGCTCTAAATTTCGCCACCGTTCGTTGCAATTTCACTTATTTCAATCAAATATCTTCTAATTTATTAACTTAGTAACTTGCGTGCTACTTGATATTCTCCATATTGTGACCGTATCACTTGTTAAGCAGACTTTATAATGCGTTTAAGAGACTTTTTGACACGTCTTATTACATTTGCGATTTTCTTTTTTGCGATTTTTTTCTTATTATTTGTCGAGATGGATACATCCGAATTCCCCGCAAAGCAACATTTACTTTCGAAATAATGAAATATATGGCGTTATTAAAGCCAAAATAACAATGCAGCACTTTCGTCCGCCAACCCGGAGAGAGAAAAACCAATAAAAAGAAGCGTGGAAGAGTTATTTGTACGCTCTGCATGTCTGCGTGGACATTGTGGAAAAATAAAAGCCCTCCATCTGGACGCAATACGAGTTATTAATGACTACATGGAAAGGAATCCACTCTCCTGACATGTCCTAGCTTTCAACGCTTATCAGACTACAATAATAATAAATAAAAAAAAACGCTCACGTGACGATGTAACCATGACAACGCGATGAGGACGTTCGCATGGTAGCTACTCTGAGGGTTAACGAACTGTCCGAGGTTGGCGTCTAAATTGGGCCGACTACAGTGAAATAAAAAAATAATAATGTTAAAAATGTGACGTCACAATGTTTGGATTTAAATCGTAGCAAATCAGGCCACACCCCCTTATTGTAATACTAAGGCGTGATTGGACAGAAAGTAAGAGGCGTGTTTAATTGTGGATTTTTATAAAAATAAAAAGGTTTGCTGCTTTTTAGACCGGAACAGATGCTCTCCAATTTACAAAAAAAAAAAAAAAAAAAAACAAAAAAAAAACCCAGACAGCTGCCGCTATTGTTGTTCTCAGTCCGCGCGAGGCGTAATTCTGCAGCTGCCACGCTGCACGAGCCACAATGAGAACGCGTGCAACGGCGGCTGGCGCGTGGCGGATAATAACGCCGCGATTAGGGCGACGCGTGCTCGCGCGGGATTATGTTACCAAGCACGCGCGGGGTCTGTCACGCGCACGCACGCACGTGCACGCCGCCCTACTTTATCCCATTTGTTCAGCAATAAGCGAAGGTTTCTGCGCATGCGCTCTTCTCTTTCCCTATCAATTCATGCTTCCCTACAGAGTTGAACCCCGTCTGTACTCCCTCTGTAATCTGGGTCACTGATACACACCACTTCATCACTAATACACACATTTATACACAGAAATGTTTTTACAATTCGAAATATATTTGCATTGTTTTGTAAACAACACATTATTATATTATAATATATTACAGATGTAAATTTTTTCTCACATTTGCTTACATTTGATACGAAAAAGACGCCTTTACTAAATGCACAATTTCCGAGTGGTTGATCGTGTTTTCACCGCAAGTCGTATTTTTATTCGAATAAAAATCTCGAATCTTGAATAGAAAAAAAAACCTTAAAATAAAAAACTATGGTTCCTCTGGTTGATCTCCTGCACCACTGGGTTTAAACACAGCGAATAAAACCGCATTACTGATTTGATCTCAGGTCCTGATCTACAGAGACTTACAGAGGCTCTATAAAGTGGCGGTAATAAAGAAAGTGCATGCTGTGTTTTACGAGGATCTATAAAGACGTAGGACAAAAGAGAAGCACGAAAACAGAACCGAAACCGGATCCAAACTCGGAGCGTTTGCTCGAAGTAAACCCGCATGGGCCTCTGAGCACTGGCATTAACCGTAATGAGTGTTACTGCTAGAGAAAGCAGCTGGCTTGACATATTAGATGTGTTTTTCAGGGCCGGGTTGCCAGATTTGGGTTTCAAATCCAGCAGGGCCCTCAAGATATCCTACTGACTACATATAAACTTACTTTTAAATACATATATTTACATTACATTTTTGTTTTTACTTATAAAAACTACACTATAAGTTCAGGTATAATAATAATTGAGATTTAACTATTTCAGGATTGCGTATTGTGTTGAACCCAGACCTTGTTAACACCAGGCCTATACATCACTTTCGTCAGTAAATAAAAAAATCCCTGTACGTGAAATTAAAAGAATTTCAAACGTTACAGAGTCGAGGAAAAAAAAAAGCGAAATGCCTATAAAGACTGATTTATCACCATGCGCACTTTTATTTAAAGCCGTCTGGATGAAATAAAGTCCTGCTACTTCAGAACACCTGCATGAGCCTGGTTCAGGTGCGGAGGGTTTTTTTTTTTTTTGGAATGGACTCTCCAGAGTGAGAGGAACCTGGATCTCGAAAGTAAAAAACAAAAACAATAAAAACAACTGGCGTCTACACGAAGACCCGAGGAAGCACGGTGAGATTTTTTTTTCCTGTCTGGTGAGATTAAGAGCAAGGTGAAGCACTAAAGTCAGACCCTCGGTCTCCTAAAGGCCAGTGCGTGGTGATCTCTGATTGCTTACGTTCTTGGCAGTATTCCCCTTTCCAGCCGGGGAGACAGGATAACTGCCCGTCTGGGTTGCAGGTGTAGTGGCCAAAATGGTCGTCCCTGGGCGTGCATATTTTGGAACAACTGTCGCCGTAGTAATTTTCATTGCAGATGAACCGGTAAGAATACCTTAGCTCCGTCTGCTGAGCGCTTTGGACATCCAGAGACCAGTCAGCCCCTACTTCCAGCTGTCTTTGGATGGCAAAAGAACTAATCTGTAAGTTGGGGTTGTTTGAGTCTATAGAAAAAGGAGGGAAAACAAGAAAGAGAGAAAGAAAGAAAGACAGAAAAAAAGAGTCAATATCTTTTTTTTGCGTTCTGCGACACTTCGGGGGTTACGATTGTAATCCGAAAAAAAAAGTAAAAACCAACAAACAAACAAGAAAAAAAAAAAAAAAACTAACGAATTTCCTTTTTCCTTTAAGTCCAGTGAAAAAAAAAACATTCCCATGCTATTATCCCGTTCCAAAGGGCGGGACACAGAAAGGTGTAAAATACAGGAAAGTGCAGTCGGATGGTTTTGGCAAGCGTAGAGTATTCTCACCAAAGCCCACTGCGCTTTCCCACGCCAAAAATAAACCAAAGGAAGTCCAATTGTGTTCGAGTATGAGAATGTGAAGGTGTTTTCGAAGCGAGAGGAAAGCGCAGTTCCACGGTTGGACGTGTGCTTCGAAAAAAAAAGACCCCAAATAACAAAATAGCGAAGCATAAAGAAGCCACGTAGTGATGAAAACTATATTAATACCGTGATAAAAATTAATCAAATCGCTTGTCCACTACATGCATGCGTTAGTGTGCACAATAGTGTCGCCCTCTAGTGGAGAACAATGGAAGTACTTACCTACAGGTGGATCCTCTGTGGGTGAATACCAGGCCTCAATAATCAAAGAAAATGATCCCTGAGAAGAAATAAATGTGATAAGCATGTCTGTAATCTGTCCAGCCGTCTCTACAACGGCATTCATGAAATCTGCAGGAGTATCAGCAGGTGTAAGTTCTCCTCCTGCATACTGCAAACTTTTCCTTCTTACCGGCCATCCAAAGTTAACGGGCAGGCGTATGGGTGTACTCCGGTGTCCTCCCTCCGTCTTGAACGAGTTGGAGCCCAGAACCGGGGTGACGGCGCTGCCGAAGATGCAGTCCCCAGGAGACACGAACACCTGGTAGTTCTTCAGACAAACCCGGAAAAAAGTCTTGCAATCCGGCCTGCATGAGGTACCGCTCACCAGCAGACCTTTCAGATTCTTGAACTCGTGGAGCTCGATCTCGAATACACCAGATCCCGATATCTATGTATAATATATACAAAACACTTCAGGCTGCAGGTAGTTTAGGGTCAAGTTTTGACCTGGAGTTATTTTTCAAGGTCACAATTTTGCTGTCGAAGGTACTGATGATGGTTGGGTTCATGGTTTCACCAAGAAATAAGGAGAAATACAGAAATTCATGGGACACCATTATATATAGAGAGACTTATTTAATGCATAGAGTCTAATGAGACCACACACACACACACACACACACACACACACACACACACACACACACACACACACACCACAAGTACTTCCTTTCTATCCTATAAAGCTTTTTGAAATAATGATAATATTCATGCTAATGAATTATTTGTTCCTAAGCGAGTGGATTGTTGCATTGCTGTTCTTCCCAGGCTTTTCCACAACACAACACAACAACTACAACAAAAACACAACCAAATAAACCGCTACCAACAACAAGAAGAAATAAATCCCTAATCATTTACAGCTGCTGGAAAACACACAACACACATTAGTACTCTTTCAGTCTTTTTTCTTTATTTCCTGTGATACTAAATAATGAGTTGATTGCTTTATGTAACAGTTGTGCACTTAATTAAACTTTGCCTGTGTTCATGTTGATGCAGGGCGACTTCAGGAACTGTCTTGTCCCAAAGAAAAAAAAAAAAAAAAAACATTAAAAAAAAAAAAAAAGAAAAAAGATGCGGCTTTGTGTTTTCATGCACCAAGAATGTCCATCTGTTTATTAAGCAATCATCATGATTGAGCTGCTGAAATCAGATCTTATCATAATCATAATAATCATAATCATCATCATCATTATTTATTATTATAATCAGTAGTATTTGCAGTATTTTGGGTTCTTGGTCACTGCAGCGGTGTCAGAAAAAGAATTAGTGATGAATATCTCGAGATGAAGATGATGATGGTTTAGTTACCTGCGTTAGGAGCGCACTGAAGCATGCGATCAGAAATGTGAACCAAGCTGCCATCCTTGGAGATGTTCCTCCAGAACAGAAAAACGGTGTGTCGGGGCGGCCGGGTCACCCCGCAAAGGGATATTTCCGACCCACGCAAAAAATAAATAAATAAATAAATCAAGCTCCTATTCCAAAGAATGGTGTGGTAGAAAAAAAAATATATAAATAAGCAAATAAATTAACACCAAAAGTACGAGGAGGAAAAGAAGAAGAAGGAAAAAAAAAAGAAAAAAGGGAATATATTCCTGTGCGCGTCGCCGCTCGTCCCGTGCGCAAAAGGCGCGTTCAAATTTCCAGGTTATCCAAAAGGTGAAGGTGAAGCGATGGATCCAGTCTTATTATCCGTCCCGTCCTTGCATGTCCACTATTCCACCAATGTGTGTGTGTGTTCGTGGGGGAGAGAAAGAAAGTCGCCTCTGGGTGTGTGTGTGTGTGTGTGTGTTGTTTTATGCGACTGTGCGCGTTAGAGCTGCTGGATTAACGCAGATCTTCCCAGCGCGTCTCTCCATAAGTCGTGAATGAAGTGTGAGTTCAGCAGCACGGCGCTATTTATATGCCCTTCGTGTCCGCGCTGCTCATTACATCGACTGTCCATCATTAAGCCCCGCCCACTTTATTCACTCCCAACCCCTCCTCTTTCTTCTACTACTCCTGCTCCTCCTCAGGACACGCCCACACACTCCAACAACAATGATGTGCACATGTAGACTAGTGGAGCAAGCAGGACCCTGCCCTGGTGGTGGTGTTACACAGGAGGATAATAATAACAACAACAACAACAACAACAACAACAACAACAACAACAACAACAACAACAACAACAACAACAACAACAACAACAACAACAACAACAACAACAACAACAACAACAACAACAACAACAACAACAACAACAACAACAACAACAACAACAACAACAACAACAACAACAACAACAACAACAACAACAACAACAACAACAACAACAACAACAACAACAACAACAACAACAACAACAACAACAACAACAACAACAACAACAACAACAACAACAACAACAACAACAACAACAACAACAACAACAACAACAACAACAACAACAACAACAACAACAACAACAACAACAACAACAACAACAACAACAACAACAACAACAACAACAACAACAACAACAACAACAACAACAACAACAACAACAACAACAACAACAACAACAACAACAACAACAACAACAACAACAACAACAACAACAACAACAACAACAACAACAACAACAACAACAACAACAACAACAACAACAACAACAACAACAACAACAACAACAACAACAACAACAACAACAACAACAACAACAACAACAACAACAACAACAACAACAATAATAATAATAATAATAATAATAATATTAATCATCATCATCATCCAAATTTTCCCATTAAAACAATTATATTTTAATTTAATTGCTTAATTATAAACTCTATATAAAATGTAGAATTAATATATTAATTTCTATAGTACACCTCCTCTTTTCTCTTCTCTTCTCTTCTCCTCTCTTCTCTTCTCTTCTCTTCTCTTCTCTTCTCTTCTCTTCTCTTCTCCTCTCTTCTCTTCTCTTCTCTTCTCCTCTCTTCTCCTCTCTTCTTTTCTCTTCTCTTCTTTTCTCTTCTCTTCTCTCCCTTCTCTTCTCTTCTCTTCTCTTCTCTTCTCTTCTCTTCTCTTCTCTTCTCTTCTCTTATTTCATTAACTATTCTATTCTATTCTATTTTATCCTATTCTCTGTATATTGTCCTATTTAGTACTCATATTGTTTATATTGTCTCGTATCGTCTGTTGTGTTTTGTATAGTCTGTTTTATCTCCAGTTGTGTTTTGTTTTGTTTTGTATCGTCTGGTTTTGTATCGTCTGTTTTGTTTTGTATCGTCTGTTTTGTTTTGTATCGTCTGTTTTGTTTTGTATCGTCTGTTTTGTTTTGTATCGTCTGTTGTGTTTTGTATCGTCTGTTGTGTTTTGTATAGTCTGTTTTATCGCCAGTTGTGTTTTGTTTTGTTTTGTATCGTCTGTTTTGTTTTGTATAGTTTAAGCTAAATGTATAGTGTTATTTATGTCTGTAGTTTTGAGAGTCTCCAACAGCTGGAACCAAATATCTTGTGTGTGTCAACACATTTGGCCAATAAACCTGATTCTATTCTATTCAATACTACTCTATACTATACTCTATTATACCATATTTAAATGTACTGCACTGCACTGTACCATTCAATTCTATACTGGTATATCCTGAACTGGGTTATACTAGACTGTGCTATATTCAATTCTGTACTATGGCATCTTCTACTGTATTATACCCTTCTATGCTATTCTATTCTATTCTATTCAATTCTATTCAATTCTATTCTATTCTATTCTATTCTATTCTATAGTGGTATACTACTCTAGATTATTGTGCAGTATAATATTATGTACTATTCTATTTAAATTTAATACTGCATTATTTTATATTCCAATGCATTATACAACTCTATTCTTTTCTATTCTATTCTTAACCAGCCATCAGGGTTGCACAAGCTAGTGCACTCTTAGTGCCAGTTCCAAGCCCAAATAAATAGGTTGTGTTAGGAAGAGCATGTATGTAATTAAAAAAATGTAATTAAACAAATGAAGTATGTGGATTACAAATCAGAATATCATAGCGAATCGGTCAAGGCCCGAGTTACCAACGACTACCACAGGTATCGTTAACAACAGGGTACCGGTGGAAATTGGGCTACTGTTGGCCGAAGGAAGAGAAGGAGAGGAGGAAGACGTCTACAGAGACGGCAGGGAAAGGAGAAGTGTAGGGGAGTGGACCACATATGATCCTTTGTGGGGACCTAATGGGAGCAGCTAAAAGAAGGAGAATTTTATTCTATTCTATTCTATTCTGTGCATTCTGTTAGAGTTAAACCTTCCATGCATGACAGTAAAATTATATTTCATTCATTATGTTCTTTATAGAGCCCTATACATATATATTACCTAATATAAAATGACCAAGAATAAAGTGTGACAAAAGCACTTTTGAAAATATATTTTTTAAATAGAAAATCTACATAAGATTTTTCTCTTCTAATCACAACTATAAGAGAGGGTTCCAGGGACTTTTTAATACCCCTGAGGAACCCAGCATTTTTTTAGAGTTTTTTTAAAAAGCACATTAAAGAATCATCATCCAGTCAGTAAGAAGAAATAAATTAAATAATTAAAACAAATCAAGAGGCTTTAAGGGTTATTTTGAAGTGTTTCCTGGTAGGAAAGTGTCCCAAGAACTGATCAAAGAACCCTTAAGGAACCCATTTTCCTCCTAATAGTGTAGATAATGAAAGCTGAAGATGAATCGAAGATGAATGAGATAAAAACATTACTAGTACACTCTTGAAGAAAGAGCAGATCTAAGCTAGGAATGCTTAAAATACCATTTGAAGAACCCCGGAGCAAATTCCTAATACACCATTTAAACCAGTTTTATCTCCAGTTTAAATCTAAAATGTAAAATTAAACAGCAGACTGAACACACACATCTGTTTTGTTTTGTTTTTTTTTCCAGCAGAAAAGCATGTTCACGCTTTCACACTATCGTATACCACAGTGCCGCTCGGTTCTGCATTCTGATTGGTCAGAAGGTGTTGATTAGTTTTCTATAACAGCAGCTGCACATCACAGGTTTATATGAATGCACTCGTTCTAACGCGTCATCGTTTCCGTAGTAACTGCTCGTTCACAGGGGTTTGTACAAGTAAACGCTTCACATGATCAGATTTTGTATATGGTAAAGAAAGACCAGGTTTATACCACATTTATGGAAGGAGTCCACAGTGTCAATGCTGTGGAACAGTCAGATATAAAGCTGCAACTCTAATAGCTTTGTAGTAACATTGTTTTTCTTTTATTAATGGGTAAAAAAGTAGAAAAGTGATAGTGGTGAGGACTATAGGTGTGAATGTGCAAACATTATGAACAAATAACGCTAACACAGGAGTACAGTATAGAATAGTATAGTATAGTATGGTACAGTATGGTACAGTATAATATAGTATGGTATAGTATAGTATAGTATAGTATAGTATAATATAGTATAGTATAGTATAGTACAGTATAATATAGTATGGTATTGTATAGTATAGTACAGTATAATATAGTATGGTATAGTATAGTATAGTATAGTATAGTATAATATAGTATAGTATAGTATAGTACAGTATAATATAGTATGGTATTGTATAGTATAGTACAGTATAATATAGTATGGTATAGTATAGTATAGTATAGTATAGTATAGTATAGTATAGTACAGTATAGTATAGTATAGTATAGTATAGTATAGTATAGTATAGTATAGTATAGTATAGTATAGTATAGTATAGTATAGTATAGTATAGTATAGTATAGTATAGTATAGTATAGTATAGTATAGTATAGTATAGTATAGTATAGTATAGTATAGTATAGTATAGTATGGTATAGTATAGTATAGTATAGTATAGTATAGTATAGTATGGTATTGTATAGTATAGTATAGTATAGTACAGTATAATATAGTATGGTATAGTATAGTATATTACAGTATAGTATAGTATGGTATTGTATAGTATTGTATAGTATGGTATTGTATAGTATAGTACAGTATAGTATAGTATGGTATTGTATAGTATTGTATAGTATAGTATATTACAGTATAGTATAGTACAGTATAGTATGGTATGGTATGGTATGGTATAGTATAGTATAGTATAGTATAGTATAGTATAGTATAGTATGGTATTGTATAGTATAGTATAGTATAGTACAGTATAATATAGTATGGTATAGTATAGTATATTAGAGTATAGTATAGTATGGTATTGTATAGTATTGTATAGTATAGTATAGTATATTACAGTATAGTATAGTATAATATAGTATAGTATAGTACAGTATAGTATGGTATGGTATGATATGGTATAGTATAGTATAGTATAGTATAGTATGGTATTGTACAGTTTAGTATAGTACAGTATAGTATAGTATAGTATAGTATAGTATAATGTCTTAAAGAATTGTATAATAAATACTACTACTTATAATAAACTAAATAACATTGTATGAATAGTACATATAAAATATATCTAGATTAGATGAGATTAGATTTATCTTTATTGTCATTGTGCAAGGTGCATGTACAGAGCCAATGAAATGCAGTTAGTCTCTAATAAGAAGTTCATAGTGGCCAATTTACAATAAATAGCAGGATGTTAGATAAGGGTATGGGTCCATATGTAAAAAGGTAAGAGTGATTCATGTACAGAAGGTGTCAAGAAGATAACATGCTCATCTAGATTAGATGAGATTAGATTTATCTTTATTGTCATTGTGCAAGGTGCATGTACAGAGCCAATGAAATGCAGTTAGTCTCTAATAAGAAGTTCATAGTGGCCAATTTACAATAAATAGCAGGATGTTAGATAAGGGTGTGGGTCCATATGTAAAGAGGTAAGAGTGATTCATGTACAGAAGGTGTCAAGAAGATAACATGCTCAATAACATGACATACATATTTACATAAATGAATGCTTGAAGGATAGAGTATATACAGAATTAATATGGGGGAAATATACAGTAGTGCAATGTACATTATGGATGGTAAAAAATGCATAGTGGATAAAGCAGTGCAACATAGACAAAAAGTGACAACTATATAGTATAGTATAGTATAGAATAGTATAGTATAGAATATTATAGAATAGAATAGAGTAGAATAGTATAGAATATAATAGTATAGAATATTATAGAATAGAATAGAATAGAATAGAATAGAAAAGAATAGAATAGAATAGAATATGTTGGTTTATAATACAATAGAAGAGTAAACATTGAAAAAGAATAGCATAAAAAAAGCACATAATAGAACAATGTAGTATTGTATGGTATAATGTTTCTTTAAAAAGAAAATTGTGGTATAGTATGGTATACTGTTTTAGAGTACAGTACAATAGAGTATTTTATAATGTAATATAGTATAAAACAGTACAGTAGAGTATAAAATAAAACAGTATACTGTAGAATAACACAGTACAGTACAGTACAATTCATCATTATTCATTTCCTGAAAGACATTTGGTTGCAGTATACAAGCATATCACATGAAACACAATTGAAACATAGAATATTTTAGTATAGTATAGTATAGTATAGTATAGTATAGTATAGTATAGTATAGTATAGTATAGTATAGTATAGTATATAATTAAATAAAACAGAACAGAATAGTATAGTAAAGCATAGTATAGTGTAGTATAGTATTATATAATATAGAATATAACAGTGTAGTACAGTATAGTACACTATAGTACATAACAAAATAGTATAAAGTAGTGCATATTTGTAGCATTGTATAGTATAATACAGTACAGAACAATATAGTATAGAATATAGAATAGAATAATATAGTATTCAACATAGTACAGTAGCATATAGTGAAGCATAGTATAATACAACACATTGTAGAAGAGTAGAGAATATCATATTATAATAAAATACCGTTCAATACAAAAAAGAATAAAATATCATTTAACAGCACACTGTAGTATAGTTTAGTGTAGGATAGTGAAATATAGTTCAATACAATATAGTACAGAACTATACTATATTATTTAGTATAACTTTACAGCATAGTATAGTACAGTATAGTACAGTATAGTAAGTGTGGTATAGTACTGTATTGTACTGTAATTATTATACTATTTATTATACTTTTCTAAAAAATACTGTAATGTATATACTAAACAGCATCATATTGTACAGTATAGTAATTGGAGCATAGTATAAAACAATACAATATAGTATAATACAGTACAGTATGGTACAGTATGGTACAGTATAGTAGGTGTGGTATAGTATATCACAGTATATTACAGTATAGTAAGTGTGGTATAGTACTGTATGTACTATAATTATTATACAATGCGTTATACTATACTATACTGTATATACAGAAGAGTATCGGATAGTACAGTACAGTATAGTAAGTGTAGTATAGTATAATACAGTACAGTATTGTAAAGTATATTAGGTGTGGTATAGTATAGTGAAGTATAGTATAGTATAATACAATAAAGTATGGTTTAGTATACATTTGTATAATATAATATAGTATAATACAGTACAGTATAATACAGTATAGTATAGTATAAAACAGTATAGCATAGTGTGGTATGGTATTGTATGCTATAGTATAGTATAGTGTAGTATAGTATAGTATAGTATAGTATGGTATATTGTGGTATAGTACAGTATAGTATAAAACAGTATAGCATAGTGTGGTATAGTATAGTATAAAATAGTATAGTATAGTATAGTATAGTGTGGTATAGTATAGAATAGTATAGTGTGGTATAGTATAATATAGTATAGTATAGTATAGTATAGTGTGGTATAGTATAGTATAGTGTGGTATAGTATAGTATAGTATAGTGTGGTATAGTATAGTATAGTATAGTATAGTATAAAACAGTATAGCACAGTGTGGTATGGTATAGTATAGCACAGTGTGGTATAGTATAGTATAGTATAGTATAGAGATAGTATAGTATAGTATAGTGTGGTATAGTATAGTATAGTATAGTATAGAGATAGTATAGTATAGTATAGTATAGTATAGTATAGTATAAAACAGTATAGCACAGTGTGGTATAGTATAGTATAGTATAGTATAGTATAGTATAGTATAGTATAGTATAGTATAGTATAGTGTGGTAGGATAATATGGTATAGAAGAGTATAGAATATCTCTGTTGTTGATAAATCTTCCTTGCGTTCCCACTAACACTGGAGACTCCTTTCTTTACTGCTAAATCAACAATAAACTTATCATAAATTAAAACCAGATCATCTGCTGTAAGTTTCCACAAATGAGCAATAGAAACTACAGGTAATATAGAAATGAGAAGCACATTATATACTATAAGCTTGTGATCTTGAGCTGCATTACCAGTCAGTTATAAAAAACTAATCAACACCCCTCTGGTGTAACCTGTGACATCACCCTACTAGAACACATCATTTGGCTATAACGCGTGTTCTGAATTGTGCATGGATGATTTATTGGAAATGAAAACGCAGGGGTATTGAAATAAAGAGAATGTATACGAGCTGTGATTGCGAGTGGACTGATGGAGGTGATAGCGGTGACGGTGAAGCGTGTTGTTTTCATGTGGGTCGTGAGCGAGAGCCAGTGATGGGGCTCAGATAACACCTCAGCTGTATGGTAATGAGAGCTCATTGAAATGCACCATGGCCATTAATTCCAGTAAGAGTTATGATGATTAACACAAAATAACACCAATCATAAAACAGCCAGATACACAATGCTTTATTGCTTTGAAAATATTTAGTTTTATTATTATGACTACTATTTTTAGTTGTATTATTGTACCGTTATTAGATTTGACTTTACTCAGTTATACAGTAGCTATAAGGCAATATTGTGTATTTTATGACCTTCTGTTCTGGCCAGAACATTAAACACACCTTCTCCTGCACCCAATCTGATTTTCACCTCATGCTTGGGTCAAACACTGCATCACTCAACACTTCTCACTCAAACAGGTTTTTTTTTTACAGTTTGACATGAAAAATCCTCATAAAACTACTTTAGTCGTTAAAAAGCAGAAAAGGTTTTAATGTAATGTATAATGTAATCTACAAAAAGTGAAGTTAAAGACGAGCGTGAACAGCATGAATAAATATCTAAAATCACCCACAGTACATTTGCCTAGTGTTTAATATTCATATATTTGGATTATACATTAATAAATTGAATCATTGCTGTGGTAATGAAACACTAATCATACAGCAGAAATGCCCAGTGTTTAGTTTCTGGGGATGAAGAGTAAAATGGGACAAGTGAAAAACAGTAAAGTGTTATTTAAATACTGCTGTTCATCCTGCTTCCATTTAAAAGAAAGAAAGAAAGCAAGAAAGAAAGAAAGAAAGAAAGAAAGAAAGAAAGAAAGAAAGAAAGAATGAAAATAAATAAATAAATAAAGAATGAATGAAATGAAAGAAAGAAAGAAAATAAATAAATAAAGAAAGAATGAATGAAAAGAAAGAAAGAATGAAAGAATGAAAGAAAGAATGAATGAATGAATGAATGAATGAAAAGAAAGAAAGAAAGAAAGAAAGAAAGAAAGAA